>JAJJHT010022793.1:0-11487 GCA_021223865.1 Drosophila pandora | reverse complement strand
CAAACAAATAATATAAATAAAATATAAAATAAAAATTTTAAAACAAAAATATTTCATAATTCATTTCATAAAGAAATACTTCCCCTCCTCTGACTTCTTGTGCGCGACTTTAAGTGAAATGCTCATTATGAAAAGTTTTCACAGGCGATTAGCAAGCGGGAGACTGCCATGGTCTTGGCCAGATCCTTGACCAGGTCTGGAAGCTTCCACCCCTCCCCCTTTCCAGCACTTTCTCTGGTCGATTTAACGCCGCGATTTGTCGCAGCGTCTGCAAAGTTTTTCATTTCCAACAAAAAAAAAGTGGCAAGAGCAAGTGGCAAGTGGCAGGAGGAAAAATAAGAGCCAGAAAGAAAAGTCATTGTTGCAGCAGGAGTAGGGGATGGGGCAGGGGATGGGGGTGGTATAAATAGGGACGATTTATCATCCATAAGTGGGAATTTATGGGCGAATTGTGAACGCAACATTTAACGCTCAGTGGCGGGAAAAGGACTCACTTAAGGACACCCACTCCCCCGAAAAGAGATAACAACTTTTCATAAATTTAAATAGAAATAGAAATCTTTAAAAAATATTAAATAAATAATATCCTTTTCTCTCATATCCTTGCAGACCTTCATAGTTCGCGGCTCCAGCCAGCCAAATACTATGGCAGTTTCCGTTAGATTGCCCCAGGATACAGGTCCTTACATCGAACACTATCTGATCCAGTCGCACGACAATGTCCTGAGCCTGGAGAGCTCCCGGTTCACCTTCGGATCGATACCCTCCCTGATCGCCCACTACGCCCAGTGCTGCGACGAGCTGCCGGTCCAGTTGATGTTGCCGCGAGTCCTGCGAGAGGCCAACAACCGGAAGAAGCTGTCCTCGCTGGCCCTCCTCGGCCAGGAGTTCTGGAGCTATGCCAGCAGCCCGGCCCTCCTTGGTCCGCCCACCACGCCGGCCGGCGATCGTCCTGGGAAGCAGGATCACCATCAGAAGCAGCTGCTGGACGCCAAGTCGCCGCTATCCCTGACAGAGACCAGTGGCCTGGGCACGGCCACCTTCTTCAGCGATGTCCTGTCCAAGCCGCCGCCATCGGGAGCTCCACCGCTGCCGGGTGGCGCCAGTAGCCTGTTCAGTCCCACGGGCAGTGGTCCCCTCCTGGGCTTCTTCAGCCAGGCGGGCACACCCTCGGACACCACCAACTCCAGTCTCAGCTCCTTCACCACCAGTGGCGGCCAGCACTTGCAGCTCCTCAGTCCCAATTCCATCGATTCCGTTATCCTGACCATGTCCCCGGTGGACAATCCGGTCCACTACTTGCCCGGCTGCTCCGCCACCACTCCGTTGTGTCCTCCAGCTGGCTCGAATGTGGATCAGCAGCAGCTGAGCACCTTCAAGGTGGTGCAGAGCAGCACGGATCAGGTGGTGGAGCAAGTGCGTCCGCAGCGGCCCAAGCCACCAAACACACTAAACCTGAAGCCAGCGGCGCCACCAGCACCGCCGGTAAGGTGGTCCAAGCCCCACTCCCCGGACCAGAGTGGCGGCAACTTCACGGTCACCACCACGGTGACCTTTTCGATGGAGAACGGAGGAGGCTCCGGCGGGGCAGGAGCGCAGGGCAATGCGGCGAATGGAAAGTTCATAGAGGTCACCACCCCGGCCACCAGTAATCCCTTCAATGCGTTGCTCAATGGACCGGGCTCCACGTTCCAGACCTTCGCCAAGCGACTGTCGCCGGAGGGCGAGTGCAAGGACACCCTCTCCTCGCAGGGCTCCTCCTCGAACGATGGCCGCTGGCCGGTGGCCGGTTCCCGCAAGGTCCTCGCCTCACCCCTCACCCCCCTCAGCAGCACCGCCAGCAGCACCACCAGCACGAGCGGCGGCAAGTCCCGCAAGTCCCGGGCCGGCAAGGAGTCGCATCACTACAAGGAGTCCGACATCCTGGAGAGTCCTCCGCCGCAGTACTGCGCCAGTGCTCTGAGCGACAAGATCAGCGACTACGAGGACGTCTGGTCGCATGATCCCAGCGACCGGGCCAGTCTCCTGACCAGCTTCCGGCCCGCTCTGGAAACCTTGGGGGGCGTGGTCAACCGGAGACCGGATCTCCTGGCCGAGACACGTAAGTGGTGTGCCGACTTGAAGCCTTTATCCTTCAGTAATATCCTTCTCCTTGCAGCAAGCACCCCCACAGCGGCGCCCCTGCCCCATCTGACGCCCTGCGAGGAGGAATCCCCGCCAGCCACTGCCCAGCTGATGCAGTTCTCCGGCGATGCTCTGCCCCGGTCCCGAGCCGGCCTCTTGCTACCAAATCTCAACACAGCAGCTCCCTCGCCAGCAGGAGCAGGAGGAGGAGCTCCCGCTCCCAGTCCAGCCATGAGCCAATCCCTGACAGCGGCCGAGGACGACGGTGGCGATATCACGCCCACAGCGGATGAGGGAGCCGGCAGGAGCAAGCAGGGCAGTCCCTTCTACGCCGAGCCGGCGGATGCACTGCGTCAGGCGGGCCTGACGAGTGGCGCCACCGCCATACTGCGCCGCCAGCACCGCAACCAGATGCTGCACGCCAGCCAGCGGCACTCGGAGCCCCTGAAGGCGGCCAGCGGCTACGGGGCGAACAGCGGGAACGGAGCTCTGCTCCAGCCCAGCGAGCTGGAGAAGCTGGCCGGCAGCCTGGACGAGCTGAAGCCCAAGCCGAAGGTGCTGCCGCAGACGCAGCCGCAACAGCCGACGAAGCGGGCCAGGAACCGGATCGATCACTGGCAGCTGGACAGCAGCTGGGAGTTCATGGCCAAGCAGGACACCGGTAGCACCAATGGTGGCGGTGACTACGACGACGCCACCATCATCGACTGGCAGGAAAAGGAGAACTCGCTGGGCAGGGATCAGGGAGCGGGCAAGAAGCGACCGCCGCTGACCGTCCACCAGATCATTGCCAAGCGACTGCCGGATCTGAATCTGCCGGAGCTGGTGAGGTGCTCCACGCCGCCACAAGGTAGTAGCAGCACGGCTGCTCCGCTCCAGCCCTTGCAGCTGATGGGGCAGGAGAAGCAGCCGGGCTGCGACGGTGGCAGCCAGAAGTCATTCCAGAGCCAGAACGGCTGCCGGCTCTCCTCCTACGACAACGTCTTCTGCCAGAACTCCTTCGGGGGCATCGACTCGGCCCAGTCGGACGATGGCACCATTTTCTCGGAGCCCTGGGACTCCTCCCAGTGGGACACCTTCCTGCCACACGATGGTGAGTATGTCGGAAGTCTTTAAAAGGCTTTTAATGTTCAGTTTGGAAATATATAGATGCCACCATCAACTCGGACACCATCCATCTGTCCAAGTGCCGACCCGCTCTCTCCGAGGACGACACGATAGTCGAGGAACTGCAAAGCACCAAAGACGGCAGCAACGGTAGTAGCTGCAACCAGGACACCCTGAAGGCCAACAGGAACGGTGCAGGACACCATCACCAGAACGGCAACAGCAACAGCAAGGCCACCAGTCGACCCAAGGTGGCCACCATTCTGCGCAATCCCAGTATGCGGGATCGTGAAGTGTTATGTAAGTATCTCTTGGGTAGTCTTTAATCGGGGGGATTATACATAAGATACTTGTTGGGATCTATTTTGGTTACAGTATTTATACCTGGTACTTGTAGATCCTAAAGAGTATCTATAGAAGCCTTCTGTAATACCCTTTTATGGAAAAGTATTCATACCCGGTACTTATAGAGGTTATAACTAGGGATCTAGCATCTACCGGACTATTAGATCTAGTCTTTAGTTGTATCTCTGTTCTTCAGGTCTGCTATTTGGAAGTAAATACTATATAGTATTAGTAGTAATACAAAGATATAGATCTAAGGATATAGAACTCCCCATCTCTCATCAGAAAGAACTACTATCTCCCCCAGCACTTGACTTAGTGTCTCGTGAGCCTGAAAAGTGGAGTAAAGACTCTACGTAGATTACAATTCCTGAAGTGATACCGATTCCGATTCCGATTCCGATTCTGATCAGCAATCAGTTGTTATTGTTGCATCATCATCATCATCCTGATCACCATCATGGCCATCTCAAGCCAAGCAAAACAAAATCACGAGCAGCTGATAGTGTCTATATGGAATAGACTATATAGACTGTGGAGTGGAGAATCGGTAAGCCATCAGTAAGTCGGCATCGTCATCGATTCAGTAAACATAAATAATGGAAATAAAATGAAAACATTGTCAGGGGGAGCTCAGTATAAATAAAGCGAAAAAAAAGCACAAGGGACAAGAAATGGGTCATCATAATTACTCATGACAGGGGGTCTGGGAAGTACAAATAGGGGATCTATCAAGAACATGAGAAGCTAATTCTACATGGCACTGGCGGTTGTCAGTTGATATCCATTTCGAAGTGCATTGAGTTGTAATATTGATAAAATATTTTAACATTTTAATATTGTTTATTGTAATATTGAAAAAATTTAAGACCTACAATGGGAATTTTATTTTCTCTAGGTAAAGTTGGGACTTTTTTCAAGGGGATTTCTTAAACAAAGACTAGTAATATTTTAAAATACATTAAAAGACAAAGTAACTATGAAATAACATACTTTTTAAACAAAAAAGTATAAAAAAAAGAAACAATTTTGAAGGAGTCGAACTCTTGACTTCAAAAACTGTAAGATAACCGTTACTAAGAACCGTTAGAACTCACAGTTTGTGCTTGAAACATAATATTTATAATATTTAAACTATAAATTATCATTTTTAATTTGATTTAATAACTATTTTTAAGATTCTAAACCTCAAATTTGATTTTAAAATTGAAATTTCCTGAAAATCTCTTTAAAAGTCAGTCTCCTATCGACTCTAACCTCAAAATCTGACACTCTTCTTCTTTATCGACCTCTGCCTTCCTGATCACTTCTTGTTCTTCCTCCTTGAGGGGCTATCGTAGTCCAGTTATAACTGGTTTATAGCGATTTCTAGTGGCCGCGGCAAAAGTCGCACTCGCGATAGGCTGCCACATCTGCAACTGCTACTGTTGCTGCTACTGCGGCGGCGGCGGCGGCTTCAGCTTCAGACTACAAAGTCTTGCCGAAATGTTATCTTGTGGCGCGCAATTTCTTCGAACCGAACCCAAATCGGTTGGATATCGCCACCGACTATAACTACGAGCGACTTTAATCGCTTGCCAATTCCGCTGCCTAGCGATTTCTGCAGCGCAGTCGCCCACCATCTTTGATAGTAACGGTACTCCACTGGGAGAGAAAGCTAGCCCCAAAGAGAGAGTGTAAGTGAGTGTGATCTGCGTGAGAGAGAGTGTCGAGAGAGAGAGAGCACTCGAGTACTGCACTTTGGAATGTAAACCGCGAGGCGATGCGACGACAGCGGTTTTATCAGCCAACGCGATTTTTACCGCGCGGAGTTAGAGAGACTCTGAATGGGATGCGTAATTAATATATTTATATATATATTTGTTGGTGTTTGTATTTGCGGAATGGAATGTCTCGGATCTCGACCTAGACAGAGTCTATTTTTGGGTCAGTGTAAGCAAAGACAAACAAATGACAACAAAGGTTCCTCTCCAGATAGCCAGCCATTCGATGCGTTTTAAAACGCACTCGCACTCGCACTCGAAACAGACAGGCGTCATCATTTTGGTCCACCCCAATTCACACGTGCCAGTTTTTTTCTATTTTTTTTTTTTCTTAATTTTATTTCAATTGTTTGCTTAATTGTTTGCGTTGTAAAAGTTAATGAGACAACCCACTTGGTTACTTGATAAGCGACCTGGGAATAGAAAATCGCCTCTGAAACCCACCTGATATCTCCAGGTACTACTCTAATATCTATTATATATAATCCACTTGAAAGGGTTCACTGCACTTTCTCTCAGAAGAGAACTGTCAAGGTTAACCCGAATGAGGAACTAGGAAGATCTTTACAGTGATCATGTTTCCAATGGCCCATGGCTCTGTAACCCTCAACCCTAACCTGAAAACCTCCATTTATAACACTCGGACGGAATGGAGGCTCTTCCAAATTGCGCATCAGATCAGTTCAGATCAGATCCAAGTCCCAGGCCATAACACAACTAGCTGATGCAATCGGCTTCTGTCATTGCATATTTTAACTGGCAAACTGGCATAGAAGGAGTCTCCGGATGGACTGGACTGGACTGGCACTCTCCTCCTCCGGCTAGCCAGCCAGTCTATGTGTCTATGTTGATAAGCCCAAGTAAGTCCCAAGTAGACAGCCAGTAGATAGAAGTGGATTAGAAATGCAGAACCGGAGGGAATGAACTGGTTACTAGATGCTACGTAGTCTACAGTGATCACAACTAGAGGGTTCTGGCAGTTACTTGGTACTATATTAGAGTATTATGATGGTATTTCTTATAAAGATGATAGTTTCAGAGAGAGATAGTTCTTATAGAAGTTATAGAACTCTTTTAAAGACCTCTTTAAGTCATTTTACTTCATATATTAGAGTATTATGGTACTATTTCTTATAAAGATGATAGTATAATAGTTTCAGAGAGAGAAAAAAAGAAGTATTTGTAAAGTACCGGGTATCGTATAGTTTCTATAGAAGTTTTAGAACTATTTTAAAGACCTTTAAGACCTCCTTGGATAATTTTACTTAATATATTAGAATATTATGATACCATTTCTTATAAAAATGATAGTATAGTTTCAGAAAAGTACCGGGTATCATACATATAGTTTCCATAGAAGTTAAAGATTTATTTTTAAAGACCCTCCCCCAAGATAAACTATAAAGATAAAACTAATTTAGAAACCTTTTTAGTATAAGATGACCAACTAAGATATCTATTACTGATATATAACTTTTAGAATCTCTGGGAAAAGCCCTGCTTATAGAGTCTATATGGTAGACCGTAAGACTTCCCTAAAAACCCGACAATCTCAGAAAATCCATACATATTACTTCCCAACTCTGAGTTATATCTTGAATCTTAAAACCCAAACTGTTTGTAAACATTGGTTTTTTTTGTGTTATTGGCCAGAAGGACATCTGTTTCTCTAATAACACCCACTACTACCCACTACCTATTAATAATACTAATGCCTAATCTACTGAGCCGCAAAAACACTCATTGGTTTCTACACTTGTTGGTTCGAAAAGAACCTCCAATTGATGAATCAGCCTGGCTAGTGGGTGGTACCTGGACTTTGGGCAGGTATTTCTGCGGTTCTTCGATTTGCGCAACTGTACCTGAGAGCCGGAAATTCCCCGAAAAGGACATTCTACCTGGGATATTTGTCTCTTTTCGGCCTGTGATTAGTGGGAGTTGGGAGTTAGGGAGTGGATGGGATGGCCTGGGAGGTCATCTGCAGGCAAATGAGGTCGCCCGGCGGCGGGTTGACACATTTTGTGGCAGCGGCAATTGTCGCTGCTATCTTTGTTTCGCTCCCACTGCTGCCAGCGTCGACTGCGACTGCGGCAGAGGCAGAGGCAGCGACAGAGGCTGAGGCATCGCGGCAGCTGCGACTTATAAACTAATGCATATGAAGTTCAGAATTAGTTTTGCATTGGCCGCGTTTAGAGAAGCAACTGACGCCAAGTGACAAAAAATCTGAAAAAAAATCTGTGAGATAATCGAAAGAGAGAGAGAGTCTCAGCTAGAGAGAAAGAGAGAGATTCCCTAGAGAAGCCGCCATTGCGATATCAAGCATCCGCCGCGTGTGCCGATGAGAAACTTGCGTTTTCGCCAATTCGTATTAGCTGGAAAAAATCGCTACAGGATCTATCATGAGCTGGTTCAGAAAATCGTCGCCTGCACTGTCCGGGAACCGCCCGCACTCCTCGCCGCCGTCTCTACCCTCCCAGGACCTGACCAAGTCACTGAGCAGCCTGGACGAGCGGAGAATCGAACGGCTGGAGCCCGAGGAGTTCTTCCACGATCCGGACCATGTCCGGCACTACAAGGAGGAGGCCCAGTTCCTGAGCATCATGTCCGAGTGGGAGATCATTGAGCATCCGCCGCAGACCAATTACTTCTCGGCGGACTTTGAGGAGGAGCTGCTCCAGCAGAGGACACAGCTACCCATGGATTCTCGGCAGGAGCTGGCCGGCAAGGAGGACCCTCCTCCAGTGGGGAAGGCCAAGCCCAAGGAGCGACGCAAACGAAAGTTCTTGGAGCTGCTCTTTGTGGATAATATCCAGACGGGGATCGCCCTGCCCCCGGAGACGGGCACACTGACACCGCCACCCTCACCCACCGCCGCTGTGGTCTGCAAGAAGTCCCGGAAGTCCCCGACCAGCAGCCTGTCCAGCCTCCAAAGTGCACCTGCCGTGCCGCACCCCACCTGCCCCCAGCAGGTCCTCAAAGACTGCCGCATCAACCGGAAACAACTGAAGACTGAAGCACTGGCCAGCTCCATAATGGGAGCGATTGGGAAGTGTCCGGCTGGCGAGGATTATCACGCCATAGCACTGGCCAACGGATCCAGCGAGCGGGATCAGTGCCATCCTGGTGAGCAGAACACCTGTGATCACTACGACATCAAACAGTTCTTTCACCTGGACGAACAGGGCAACATCCTGCTGAACATGGGGCACATTGTGGAGTGCCGGGCGAGGGGACTGTGCCTCCAGGCCCAGTCCCGGCGTCTCTATCGACGCTATCGACGTGGCTGTGAGTGCGCCGACGAGGACTACTGCCGGCGGAGAGGCTGTTGCTATGTCCTGCGCCGACTCCTTCGCTTGTTGTGTGAATTATTAGCTGGTAAGGATTAGGAATGGGTTTCCCCCAAGGGAGGGTAGTCCTTTAAAGGGGGTTCTGGGATGTATAGGTTCTAGAATATTCTTCCAATAATCCAATCTGATAACCTCTATCATTTATGTCTTCCAGGTCACCCCCGCAACAAGATGAACATCCAGAGCACCGGACCCGGCGACTCCCTGCGCGCCTACACCCTCCAACTGGCCCAGGACCAGAGCTCCACCTTCGCCCGCAACATCGAGAACTTCATCTGCTGCACCAAGGAGTCGCGGGAGGCGGCGCCCCAGGTGGTGATGCGCAACATGCGCCAGTTCATGAGCGGCATGAAGAACTACCTGGTGAAGCACGGCGAGGGCAAGTTCCATGCCGAACTCGAGTCGGCCAGGTCGAGGCTGAAGGCCGACGAGTTCCTCAACCTGGACGCCATGCTGGAGACGGTGATGCATCAGCTTGTGGTGCTACCGCTGCGGGAGCATCTCTACGGCATCTTTGTGGATCACTATCAGCGCAGTGGCGCCATCCAGCTGCTGGCCCAGAAGGTCAAGTACGCCAGCGAACGGGAGACGGCCGTCTTTGGCATCCGGCCGACAGTGACGCCGCCATCCCAGGCCGCCCTCCGGATCATTGCCAATCTGTTGTTGCGCCTCCAGGAGGCCGAACTGCCGCTGGACAAGCTGGAGCTCTTCCTGTGCATCATCTCGACGGTGTTCGATGCAACAGGATGTCCTCGCGGCCAGCAGCTGGGCGCCGATGACTTCCTGCCCGTGCTGGTCTATGTGGTGGCCAAGTGCGGATTCGTGGGGGCCGAGATCGAGGCGGAGTTCATGTGGGGACTGCTCCAGCCGACGCTGCTTAATGGAGAGCCGGGCTACTACCTCACCGCCCTCTGCAGCGCCGTTCATGTCCTCAAGAACTTCAAGGAGCTGGAGGCGGAGAGCGGCAGCGGATCCCTGGACGTAAGTACCGTCCTTTAGAAGGGTTTCCTTTCACTTTTGACGCCTCTGATTGAGAGAAAGTTTTTAAATCTTAATAATTATAGCTATAATCTTAAAATATTAAAATATTTCTACAAATTAAAAATAAAAAAGCATTGATTAGAACTCCTATTTTTTTTACTGAAAGAAAAGTGAAAGTGAATCTTTATTTCCAAGGAATCTCAACTAATTGTAGTATCCTTTTTTTTGCAGTGGCGCTCCAGCTGCCTGCCCGCTTGCTCCAGTGTCCTGCGCGTCATCATCCCGGACGAATGCAACGGCTCTCTGCAGACCCGGACACTGCCAGTTAGGCCGCACACCACCACCAGGGAGGTGTGCCGGATAATTGCCCACAAGGCTCGGATCACCAATCCCCAGGACTATGCCCTCTTCAAGCTGGTCGACGGCGAGGAGACGCTGCTAACGGATGCGGAGTGTCCGCAGGATGCCCGACTGGCGGCCAGGGGGAAGCATTGCATGTTGGCCTACAAGAGGATCGATGCGAAGATAGCCTGGCCCACTGCCCATCCGGCAGGACACTAGAATCCTTTGCCGAGCTCCTCTCTTTATAACCCTGTCCTGCCCCGCCCCGCCCTTCTTGCTCACTAACCAAGCATATTTGATTAATAATTTATTATTATTACATTAAAATATACTTAGTAGCCTGTAAGTAAAGCTAATTAACGCTAATTAGAAAACATCTAATGTGTACTAAAACATCAGTATTGAGTTAAGCGAAGTTTTTTTTTTTTAATGTGTCTGGGTCGATGGTACCCCCCTTTTTTTGGCTAATAAATATACTATGCGAATAATACATATAAACACACATATATACGATATAAATATATAAACAATTAGTGAGTAGAGTTGCAAAAAAAAATGCACAAAAAAAAATATAACGTTGGAGGGGGGAGAGTCATCAGAACGAATCTATAATCTATTCAAAAAAAAAATATAAAAATATATATATATTATATGTATGCACATTGTGTGCCACCCTGGAGACCAAAATCACAGTTCAACAATCACTACAACAATCAATCAATCATTCTATCAATCAAGCAAGCGGTCGGACCAGAAGTTCGGACCACAAAACTACACAAAAGGCATTTAAAAGTGAATGGGTTTCGTGTTTCGTGTTCTTTTTAAGAATCTACACCATATTGCATTCAAATATTAACCACTACATTTTAGTATTTATGTGAAACTAAACTCTGCTATCCACCCTCGGTATAAACATCCATATAAACATAAACAAACATCTCTTTTTTTTGTATACTCTGTAAAATATGTGACACGTAATCCAAATAGCAAACAAATAAATAAATAACCAGAAAAATTACACAGTCGTTTTTTTATTTCAATGACAGTTTTTTTTGAGAATAATTAATAATAATAATTCTCTTAATTCTAAAAACAGGCTTCACTTTCCCTACAACTTCAAGGCAAACGTCGCATGTGCCTAAAAGTAGGCTACAAAATCGAAAATTTCCCACTAAGCTAATCACTTTCAGTTCTGACTTGTATTTGTCGAGCTTTGCACATTTTTCTTTAAAGTAACTTTTTTATTTTGTCAATACACCAATGCACCACCATTTTCGGCCCAAAATCATGATGGTACCCCTTGGAAAAGTGCGATCAGCGCTTTCCTCGCAGTTTTTGGCGAATATTTCAACCATTTCGCATCCGATCGAAAAAAGGGATCCCATTTATGAATCAGGGAACTAATCCCCGTCGATCTGCTTCAAAATATCCTTCAAATTCTCAAAATAAAATTTTGGCCCCATTTTCGGCCCCAAATC
>JAJJHT010022766.1:1308273-1370165 GCA_021223865.1 Drosophila pandora | reverse complement strand
CTGGAATGTTGTTTATATACGATTTGATAGGTATAGCAGGGTATACTGGTTTTATGGGTGATTCGTTATCTAGGGTATTTGCAGATACATTAAGTGTATCTGTGGATACACTACTGGAACCTACATGTTCAGTGGGGGCATAAGCATATAACGCTTTTATTCGTAAAATTGTCATTTGTGAGCCTTCTCATTAAGACATGAGACACTGAAACACAAAGCAGAATTACATCAAAATTTGCCATCTAGCAGCAAAGTTCGGGGTTAGCCGAGTGGACAGCGTTGTTCCTAACACGGAGGGCCTGAGTTTGAGTCCTAGTTGAGACAATGTTTATATTTTACTTTTTAGGCCCTTTTTAATTTGGATTTTAATTTTAAATGCTGATTACTAAAAGCTGAAAAGATATACTCCATATGTTTAGGGTATTGCCGAAATATATGCAGACTCCACAAAGCAAAGTTGCCAATCAAATACACACACATGTGTGGGTAACAGCAAGCTTCACTGGTGGCTACACAAAATTGGTAGCTGCACTGATAGGACTATATCTTGAGTTGCCAGAACGATATATCAAAAGTTGCTTCATCTCAAAAGCTATCTCCACGTGCAATATAAATAGGATCAAATGAGCAAATTTAAAAAAAAAAAATTTTTTTTTTTATTTATTTTTAGTGTATTTTTTTTATGTACTATAAAGACGTTTGGTCTCAAAGAAAGGGAAATAGATATTTAAAAAACCTTTGCACAACGGTGTAATGCACATTTTAATGTCTTTCTTAATTATAAAGTTATACATATTTTAATTAACAACGTTTTTTTAATTTTTTGACGTAAGCTTAAGGTATTTCAAAAAGTTGTAGAACAATAGTTTCTCATATGATAGTAACAAACATCTGCAATTTTTTGTAGGATTGCCAAGAAAAAAATAGTGCAAGCAGACAACCAGGTAAACGGACACACACTGCACACAAGGCGATCTTTTAGTGATAAGAACATTTCGGTACTTTGTTTTCGTTAGTAGATTTAGAATTAGAGACAATATCATTTTCTGTACTTAGGCTAGTCGATTTTTAAAGATCACATGCGCCGCGCAAGCCTCGTAATAATATCCACGTGGATAATTGGGTAAGCGAGTCTGCGGATCGACAAATTATTAACAAAACAAACTATATGACGGACTAAATGCAATTCAATAAAGGTAGCAAACAGAGACAATAACGGCAGCAGCGGTTACTTTTTAACTGCAACAACCTAGTTTTCATAAAATATAAAATAGTTAAATGGTATAAAATATTGAATATATAAAATAGTTAAATAGTATAAACCTATTGAAATAAGAAAATATTGTTAAAAAATTCATTGTAATATAAATCATCTCAATTCATTGTAAGTATAACGAATATTGAATGATTCAAAAATTCTCATATTCCTTATTAGATAATCCTGATTACTATATTTATCTGTGCAAAAAGAATTGACGACAAAAACACTTGAGCGACAGTGATATCATTTTAGACTTTTTTTAAGCTTAAATAAGTGGTCAGTGCATCAGGCAAGGCGGTTAGACAGTGCAAAGGAAAACTCGTCAGAAAATAATTGGTGGTCAAGAACAAATAGAGAAATGGAGTTAAGTGAAGCTCAGTTAAAAACGATCGTAGAAAGTGCTGTTGCCGGTGCGCTTACAGTTTAAAAACAATCATTTGAAAAACAATTGCAGGAGATTAGTGAGCTAATACAAAAATTTACAGTTGAAACCCCAGAGGTGAAAACTTACACAGATACCGAGATCATAAAAGGTGTTGTGTGTAAGGAACCCTTAGATATAATAAAACCTCTGCCAGACTTTGAGGGCAAATGTGAAACATATGTGTCGTGGAGAAAAGCGGCTCATGTCGCTTTTAAAGTTTTTGAAAAATACGAGAGCAGTTCAACACACTACCAAGCTCTAGGCATTATGCAAAATAAAATAAAAGGCTCAGCTAACATGGTGTTGGCTTCTTTTAAAAAGACCGTAAACTTCAAAGCAATGATCAGCCGTCTTGATTTTACATATGCCGACAAAAAACGTTTAATCGAAGCAACTTACCGCCTTTCTGAACTTAATAACACCCCGCCGGTACAAAACGAATGAACAATCAAATCGTTACATGGGTGCAATGCCGTAAAATATAAATGCTTTATTAATCTTATTAATACAGATGTTCCCTTCTTCATTCTCCCGACTTACTGACACAGACAAACGCAATCATAGATTTTTAAGCCAAAACTCTAAAAATCAACAATGAAGGCGAGCCAATTACATTTTTGAGGTGTAATTATGTAAATTTCACTAATATCAATGACATTGTGGTACCAAACCAGACACCCAATAATTTCACACAATGCTTAAAGACCGAATGGCTGTCTTCGCAGAACTTGAAGAAGCACTGCCGTATAATACCAATATTATTGCTACAATACGTACCGAAGACGTATCCATCCTGTAAAATTTTGGAAAAGCCAAGTTTTTTACAACCCTGGACCTAAAATCGGAATTCCATCAAATCCTGCTGGCGGAAAGGGATAGGGAGAAAACAGCCTTTTCAATTGGAAATGGAAAATACGAGTTTTGCAGATTGCCATTTGGCCTGAAAAATGCTCCAAGTATTTTTCAACGTGCCCATAGATGATGTTCTTTTTGAGGACCACGTGTTAAACATTGCCTGGGTACTGGATAGACTGTTTGAGGCCAACACGACAAATCTTTTTTCTTTAAAGCGTAGAATATCTATGATTTATGGTAGTAGACCTAGTAAAGTAGAAACTATCAAAACTAAAGGCAACCCACAAATTTGTTCAGTGTTCGATCATTTTTATGGATCGCAAGCTATTACCGCTGCTTTATCAAGGACTTCGCCTCGGTTGCTAGACCCCAAACTGACATTTTAAAGGGAATTTTACTGTATCCCAATTACAAGAAACCCTTTGACTTAACTGGGGACGCTTCGGCCCTTGGCCTGGGTGCAGTTCTTTCTCAGGAGGGAATCCTTTCTCTATTACAATGATTTCGAGAACTTTACAGGGTAGAGAGCTTAATTTCCCGACAAATGAGCGAGAACTTCTCGTTTGCCATCGTTTGGGCCTTAAAGTCCCTCAGAAACTATTTGTATGGGGTCAAAAACTTAAACATTTATACAGATCACCAACCAGTTAATACAGTACAGTTAATATTCGCCGTATCGGATAGGAATACAAGTGGTAAAATAAAAAGGTGGAAGGCATTTATAGACGAGCATAATGCTTAAATTTTCTAAAAGTAAGGAAGAAAAAAATATCTTGACAATGCACTATCCAGACAGGCCATTCATGTTTTAGAAAACGACTCCCTGTAAGACAACGCAACAACACAAGCCTGTCAATTGATTCAGGATCCAGATAGGTATAAAAAAAGGTACAAAACCCGCACTTTTGTTATTTTTGGGAAAAAGGCAAAGCATATTATAAAATTTTTAGGCAAGGAAACTATACTAGGAAGAATTCGTGATGTGGTCAAGCAAGATGTTGTAAATGCACTATACTGCGAATTGCCGTACTTGCTTTCATTCAAAACTGTCTCGTAGATGAATTCCCAGCAACAACTTTGCGACATACAAAAAAATGGTCATTGACACTTTAATAACGCAGAACAAAAAGAAATAATAGCTACGGAGCACAACAGAGCGCGCAGGGCCGCGCAGGATAATGTGAAACAAATTCTTCAGTGTTACTTTTTCCCTAAAATGTCACAATTAGCCGCTAGTTTTGTAGCTATCTGCTTGGTGTGTCAAAAAGCCAAATACGACCGCCATCCGCAAAAACAAATTCTTGGCACAACACCTATTCCTTCACACGTAGGTGAGACCTTGCACATTGATATTTTCTCCACAGGCAGATAGTACTTTTTGACATGTTGACATTGATACATTTTCTAAATTTGCTATTGTGAAACCCATAGTTTCTCGAACAATAACTGATATAGAACCTGCAATAATGCAATTGATGAACTTTTATCCTCATCCAAAGACAATATTTTGTGACAATGAACCGTCTATAAATTCCGAGTCAATCATGTCACTCGTTTCAAATAGATTTAATGTTGAGATAGGAAACGCACCACCACTCCATAGTACTTCAAATGGACAGGTGGAAAGGTTTCAAGAGGCATAAGTGATAAGGTCAACCTCATATTACAGGCAACTATATAAAACAATAAAACAGTTCATTCAGTGCCAGATAAAAGGCCGATCCCCACCATTCATTCAATTTCTCCCGAATTCGCAGATGAAATCAAAGGAAAGGTTAAAGAAGCTCAGTAGATATAGCTTAGCATAATAAACGAAACAAGACGAGACAAAACTTTTGGGGTGGGAGAAACCGTCCTAGTCAAATTGAACAAACGTCTGGGAAATAAACTTACACCACGTAAGACAGAAACGATCGAAGCAGACCTTGGGACAACGGTCCTCATAAAAGGGAGGGTCGTTCATAAAGATAATTTACGTTAAAATCATTCAACATTAATTAATCGTTTAAATTCTTTAGTCTTGTTGTTTATGTTTTGGGCTGACAACCGCCAAGAAAACCGGCTACACGAATGCAGACTAAGCACTGGCAAAAAGGTTGGCAAATGTTTATTAACTAAACATTTCTGATTTGCCAAATTTCATAAGGATCGGCCGACTATATCCTATAGCTCCCATATAACTGAACGATCGGAATTGGCATAACTTTGGTGTCTTTTAAGCTGGAATGATGGGACTTTCTACGGATTCTATTTTGGGCAATCTAATCTGTCCTGCCACATTTCATAAGGATTGACTGACTATATCCTATAGCCGCCATATAACTGAACGATCGGAAATGGCACAATGGCTCCGCCCGAAGTTAGCTTTCCTTTCTTTTTTTTTTGCGTCATCCTCTTTAGTATAGCTAAAGAGAAATGCTACACACTAATGATTTCACAATTTTAAAGTTTACGCAACCAGAGATTTTTGTAACAAATTTATTCAACAATTAGCGTTTTACGAATACCGCTAAAACAAATTTAATAAAAATAGCTTTTATATTTTCGTAGTTATAATTTTTAATTTAACTAGTATTTAAAGCTTAAAATATCTTATATTTAAGAAGGGTCTTCAATCTATAAACTTAAAAATCGCCACAGACATAACAATGCGGCAACAATGTTCTTGCGTTTAGACATGGAGACAGTTACAATAATGGTGGGTGTCAACTTCGATACGACCATCTCCATGAGAATTAGCGATCAAACTGAAACCCAAGGATCACCATTATTTTGATGGCATCCATTCTTTTGATGGCTAAACGCAATATCAGTACGGGATTAATCGGAAAAGAAAAAATCAAAATACGTTACCAATCCTATCCAGAGAAACAGTTTCCAATCAGATCATCGTTCAAGTCCGCACAGTCAATTTTAAGAAGTGTGTGGACAGCCTTCGACTTAGAAAGGGAGTAGTTAACCCAATCACCCGGCGGCAAATTTAGTTAATATACAATTGGAAATATATTAATATACCATATTTGGATATATAGTCGTAAGACCCAACCGCAATGTACTTGGGACGTAGTAAGGCGAGCTTTTAGAGATAAGAACATTTCGGTACATTGTTTTCGTTAGTAGATTTTGCATTTGAGACAAGATCATTTTCTGTACTTAGGCTAGTCGATTTTTGGAGAACACATGCGCCGGTCATCACCGGGCAAGCCTCGTAATAATATCCACGTGGATAATCATTATATAATTAATTGGGTACGTGAGACAGCGGACCGAAAAACTAAAACTTACTAACAAAACATAAACTTATTTAGTTTAGATATTATCTTAATTTAGAAATCACATGTGCCATGTCGTATAAGTAATGCGAATCGGTGGAATATTTGTGACGTTCTGCAACAGGAGGCATATTTTCAACGCAATTTTCTTAAAGTCGCTAACCACCTAAAAATAAATAAAAATTAAATAAATTTAATATGATTTCACAATTCAAAATGTTTGGAAATTACAATAAATGAGGGATAGCCTTACCGGAAGAGTTTCAGAATTTTCAATTTGCTTGCTTTGTTTCCTGGTTGTCGATGTTGGTTCAGTGCTGGATGGTTTATCCAAAACCTCTAACATATGTCGCAACAGAAGTTCGTTGAAGTGTAGAAGGCAAAGAAACCAATGCACAGTGGTTGGGCTTGTATGGAGCCACGGCCATAAATACTTTTCGTTGAGATATCAATGTGAAATTTTTTCCAAAAATATAAAAAAATTTTTTAAATGTATAGTCAAAAAATTGGATACATTTGACGACTGTATCCTATAGCTCTCATAGCACCATAGTAAGTATGGCAGTAGTATTACATATATGGCAACGGTGGTCAAAAATACTTTCTTACTTACCAGTGTTATAGTGTTAACTGTAACTTACAGTGTTAAAATTTCATTATTAGGCATCCAATTTATTTGTATTATATTTAAATTTGTTTATATATTTGTATATATATTAAATTATTTAGAGTATAAAAATGTAACCCTCCTAAAGCTTTTTAAAATATAACGAAGTGAGGTTCTAAAGTTCCTTTTATGATATGTATATAAGAATAAATGTATTTAAAAAATAAATTTAAAAATAAAATTTAATTTAATGCTAACTGGAGTGAAATAAATATTAACAAATATCTTTTAATAAATCAAATGTGCTGGGAAAAAAATTAGATTTGTCTCTTTTTGATAGTTTCCTTTTGACTTTTTATGAAAGGGTCTGAACGCAAAAGAAGTGTATTAATTAAGTCTGTATTTGTCAATGTGCGAGATACCTTCCGAGTATGAGCACTTTCCTTTTTCCTTTTTGATTACTAAGCAAAATCAATTTTGGATCGTCCACGTTCAGCATTTGCAATCCTTTGTTGAGGTGGCTCAATTATAATTGTTTGAATAGTGTACAGCCAATTTGATTGATTCTTAACAATTGAATTCTTAAAACGATTTTTAAGAAAAAAAGCACAAATTTTTCGCACTTTCAAAAAGCACCTATTAAAAATGAAAACATAAAAATAAGCGAAAAAATAATATACGAAATTATCGACAAACACAAATGACGAAAATAAAAGAAACATCCCAACAGAAAACGAAGAGCAGCAGATTGCGTCGCGAATTTGACCTTGAATATAGTAAGACAGCTTGAGTTTATTAATGAGTATATACAAATCGGCAAAAATCGGCAGCTAAACTTAACATTTTTATCACCTGAAAACATTGGCAAATGCACTGATATCACTTATAAAGGGGGAATCGGGGGGCAACATATGTAAAAGTCTACTTAAACATGAAAAAGACGTTCAAAATATAGACAAAAACCATGTATTATATTAATATAACAAGAACAGTTTAACAAGTACGATTTTTTATAATATCTCAAATTTTAGAAAAAACCTTCAACTTCAAAATCCATTACAAATATTTTAAATTTGGATACGTAATAAATGATCTGACCACTTCAAAGTTCGGTTTTGTTCTGGAAAATTCGCGATGCGCGCAAGATGCACTGTGAAAATGAACACCTGCACTCAACTTTAATTTTATTTTTACAGAGAACGGTTAATTTTCCGGAAAAACCTAGTATGCCACAAAGAAGATTGGACAATTTAGAAGCGATTTGTTTACTTTTCCTACATTTTTGTTGTTATGCCTTTTTTTATTTTTGGCCTATGGGCGCAACCACTGTGCAATGCAATGGAGGTCATTTTAGCAGCAATTCTAATCTTCGTATAATTCCACTAAGTGTGCCAGTGTTTTCTGGCTCACCGACAGTGCATATGCCAATCAATCTAATACTTTTATGATCCTTTTGACAGTTTTTATATGATGTTTATGTCAAAATCCCAACTGCCTTTTGTTCTTTTCTTCGCACACTTGACCACACATGTAATTTCATATTTTAATTATTCCAGTCTTGAGCTAAAGTTGTATAGAAGAATGACACATAAAATTTGTGAAGGATACACGTGCACATGCAAATATCGCAGCAGATTTCTCTCCGTGTAGTTTCATCTATTTTCAAGCGTCTGTTTTTTTGGTTGATTTTTTTTTCTTAGAAACGAACGCATAGATTAAAAAATTAAATAATTGTTTTTAGATTTGTTAAGTTAGTCATGTAAATGGTTATTTTTTAATAGAGATGGATATTTGTTCGCTTATTATTCACTTAGATCACGTTGAAAAAAAAAAAAATTTTCACTACAAAGCACAAAAGGACGGTTTTTCTTATATACACGTGATGAAACTAGTTGCAACTCCAAGGGGGTTAAATCTCCAAAAATGGTGATTTTTTATATTTAAGTATGGCAAAATCCCTCAGGGGGTCCTAGAATCCGAAAATCATATGTGCCTAGGCGATTTTTTTGACCCCCTAAAAACCAAACCGCCCTAATCTATATACTACCAACCCCAAAGTACCTTCCAACTTCCCATCCATGAGCGCCATCTCCCCTCGGCCCGGGATCTCAAGCCTCCTGAGGGCCAGGGTATAGAATAAGCCCAGTCTCTAACGGAGGGCTCAGGGTACCCGTCGGCCCAGGTGTTCCAAGTTTTAAGCCGGATGCCGCGGATCAACGTCCGGGTGGACTGTTCCTTTTCCGCAACACGTGGGACCATATATGGAGAACCTTAGATATAAAAAAAAACAACCAACACGGAGCACGGATCTCCTAAGAAATCCAGAAATCCTCCTGGCCAGGGGTGGAAGACAGCGGTACCGACAATGCACTTGTGTTGCCACCTTTAACAAGTTACATCCTTAATCCTGTCGGCGAGTGAGCCCTCCTATTCGACTCATAACGGTGGGCAGGGTCTCGGAGGACCCTGCCCTAAAATTAGGGGTGGTTGCAAGCCACCAAATGAAGAGCCTTCCTTGGCCACCAAAAATGGCCATGGAAGGAAGACCTTCAGGGTACGTGGACCTCCATTGAAAGTCATAAACTGTGAAGATGAGAATTCCGCAGAGCTTTAAATATCTCCATGGGGCGCCAAGTTGGTTCTACAGAGCTGTCAGAACGTCTCGAAAACCAGGAGCGCGAATCTGGATGCCGGTTTCCATTAAGGAGCCGAACTACTCCCTCACCACGCTTTAAAGGTGTAACCCGTACCTTCTCGCTACGGGCTAGCGTGTGGAAATGATTAATGAGATGAAGGGCAAACGAAGCAGAAGTTTATGTGTTTGATACTGAAGACGGCTGCAGCACCGACACATTGCTGCTCCTCAGCATGGCGAAACGGTGGAGAAAAAAACTTGCAGACCCTACGCACTCTGCAGATAAGCTTCCTCCATTGTAGAACAGTCTCAACTGCGCTCTTGCTCAATCTGGCTGAAGATTAAGCCGCAATGGCCCTAGACTCAAAAAATTCTGCTATCAATTTCCAAGTAGAAATTAAGTCCGAGTTCGTGGCATTTTTACCTTCCTACCACTTGGTCTGAGTAGCTGGGTCCAAATTTTGAAAAAACACCTTGACCTAGGAGCACCTATGATGCAGCCGGCGAGCTGAACTGTCATCCCTAAATTTTCAAGGCTCACATGGGGCCATTGCATTTATCTGAAAACCCCCGCAGCGCTGCCAGTGAGAAACCTTCCAATAGATTGAGGCCCAGAATCCTGTTCACATAAGCCTGAAAAATTAACCAACGTTTTTTAAATTGTTTCTACAAAAGATGCTCGGAGATTTCAAAGGAACTAAAGCTCTAAAGCTGTTTCCCGAAGACATGATCGCAACGTCTGCAGCTTTTCCACCTTACTTATAAGAGTTTTGCAGCCCTTGAAGGCTTGAAAACTCCGACTGAGCGCTACGTCTGATTGGTGAAAACTCCGCTGGCATGGTTTTGGCGTCTCGTGCACGATTTCGGCACGCATCGTCGCTACAAGCTCAGACATGGTCCATCGCAAGTCGCTGCTGATCTCAGAAATTTCCAATACTTCAAGCGCCACGTGGATGGCCTTAAAGTCCTTGTACATGGCGACCAACTGGCCAGGACGCACGTGGTGTATGGCATCATCCACCTTGGACACTGGCTGGAGGGCTCCTTGGATCCTCTTCAAATCCTTGAGGGTACCCTTTGCCTTGCCATTTTAAATAGCACTCCGAGCTGGAGTGGGTACTCCTGTGAATCTGGACTTTATTGACACTATAATTGAATTACGTACCAAAAATGGCGCAAAAATTATAATTCTTATAATTTATTTGTTTACATTTAAATATAATTGCGAGAGTCGAACACGCGCATCACTCAGAACCGTAGACTGAGTTGTGGAATGTATATATACCTATATGAATGCTTATGAGCGGCGAATGAACTTGCAAGTGGAACGTATATATGTATGTTTTAAGTAGCGGACCGGATAACAATTGACGGTCGTATTATATGTTATGTATTTATTTATATTAGTAGATAAACCGGATTATAAATATAATATAAAATGCTTGTTTTTCAGCCATGGATGCCCTGTATGCAGTTTATACAAAAATGTACATACAAATGTTTAAACACTGGGAAAAACTGAACAGAATATATTCGCACTGGTTCTATTTCATATTCTTGAAATTCTTAATTTTATTAATTAAATGACGTCGAAGTCACCATGTTTGGTCATTGATATTTTTCAATGCCGTTCCAAATAATAACACGCAAGTTATATTTAAAACATTATAATATTCTTTATTTCGCGTGCATATGAAAATGGAGAGTCACAGAAGATCCAATTTACAATGAGATGAGAGGCGAAAGTAAATACCCGCCTTAGAGCATAGGCTGAGCGAAAGCTCGCTAATGCTAAGTGCTAAAGAACAAGCAGTCGTGGCCGAGTGGTCGAGAAGAGTCGGCTTGCAACCAACAATAGCGATAAAACAAATGAAGGTAAGAGTAGTAATCTAATCAGTAGCTTCTGCCTGACCTTGCCTGATTTTTTCTCCAACAGAAAACTAGTACTCTTAATAAAAAACGAATTCTTTACGGATAAAACAAACGTTTTTGAAAAATTCAAGTATTTTATTGCAAACATATAATTAATTTTAAGATTTTATTAATATCTAACTGGTGACTTCATTACCTCAACTTTAAATAAGAGAACAAGATGAAAGTATATTTTGTATATTATTTGAGTTAATTAAAATACCTTAGTCATTGAGTTATTTTTTTAATTTTTCTTTACAATTACTTAAGGTTTTAAATGAAAAAAAAAAAATAAAATAGTACACATCCGACAGACGTTGCATAGTAGCTATAAAATCATTGTATAACCAAGTATCACTGCAAATTAGTTAAGTTAATTTAAAATTTTAATTTTTTAGCGTTCCATACCCACTATGAACATAAACTTATTATATAAACAAATACACTGCAAATTTATTAAGCTTTATTTAAGTTTTGACTTTTTTAATCAAAACTCATCAGTCGAGTCTTGACAGAAAAAAAATTTCTTTTAACTCATACTTACAAAAGGACTCGCAGGTATAGTTTATTTTATTATATAAAAAAAATGTATATTACTCTTCTAATTTATTTTTTTTTGCGCTAACCTTGAGAAACTATTTCGTATTAGTAAAGGAAGTTAAAAGCTTTAGCTTCCTTATTTCCTCGAGTTTATATGAGCAATTCTGTACTTCTAAAATTAGCCTGATATTGCATGAATATTTAGTCTATTTTTTTAATTGTTTTGTAAATGACATGTGTGTCCAAAGCATTGGCTTTTTTTATTAGTAAAACGCCAACGCCTCGGAAAAGTACGAGGTACAAGGTCATGATATAAAATTTGGGCTTCGCCCTTGACCCGCTTCTTCTAACGCACCAGGAGCTCCTATCTCGCTTAGTGATGCAGAATTAACAAGCGTAGTGTCTGGTGAGTCAGATCCTGAGCCGGATCGAGAGTGGGATGCGGCCAACGGTAATACATATGGCTGAGACGGACTTTTTGAGTCTGGTGGAGTAGTGGAGTGTTGCGAGTTGGAGTCGGACGAAGTTCTTCGGGAGAAAAGTCCAAGCCCACCTCCTCCTGCAACTGCTCTTGCAGCAAGTATGTTTGGTGTCAGCTGAGGAAATCGCGGCAACCGATGCAGACTCGGAAAAAGAAGTGGGCTCCCACAGTGATTGATCCCTAATGGATGCCTATGTCCATGACTAAGGGCAAAGCGATGGTGCAAAGCCTCGAAGCCAAGCGGAACGTTGAGTGCCCCGTGCGCTCCGGCACAAATACGAGCCAGGATTTCTGCTTGTATACTGCCGATCCCTGGAACGCCATCAACTCCCATAGATAAAGACGTTGAAGTGCCACCAATAGCGGTCTTATTGTTATTAAGGTTGAGACTCATTAGTTCCAGTAGCGGATCCTGCAGTACAACTGGATGCGTACCGTTGTCGTCACTGGTGGAAAGCAGCTTGCGGTGAAGATTTAGGTTTGAACTGTGTCTGTCTCGGCTACGTTTTGAGGAAAACGCGGCATTACAGCCGTCTATGTTGCATTTATGATGGAGCTTAAGATGCACACTTTGGTGATGAGTTTTTAAGTGAAAATGATTTTTAAAAATTTCACCACAGGCCATGCATCTAAGAGGGTTTTCTCGGTCAATGGGCACCTCTGGCTCGGATTCAAGCTCCAGATCAGTTTCCAGATAATTCGATGCATTAAGTTCGGTCAGCTCCTCAGGTTTATCTTTGATCACATTATTATTGTTTACGCTTTTAGATTGATAATCTTTTATTTCAGACCTGTCGTCGCCAAGAAATTTTGGCTTAATTTGCAAATATCTCCTTTCAGCAGAGTCAAAACCAATTTCCTCAGGTGACTCCAGCTTAATTTCTGTTTCATGCAGATAAAGATTCTCTTGCTTTTGGCTTAGCTCCGACTCATCGGGGAATTCGGTCTTAATATTTATGGCGGCTTTAGGATCGCCATAGGGCGTAAGCGGTGGTGATGGAATCGCCTTGGTGGACTCGCCTTCCACAGGTTCTTTGGCTTGTACACAGATTTCTTTGGGTTGTGAAGGTAAACATATTTTTTTAAGCGAAAGGTCTGCAACAACGTCACAGTCCAGTGAATTATCGGCAAAGCTCTCTGGCTGAATCGGGCAGCGTAAGGGATTTAGACTTTTTCTTTTTCGTTTGCTGGCTGCTACTTGAGCAAAAGTCCCATCTTTTTCGCCAGTGGGCAGAGAAAACATTTCTAAGTTTCGCAACTGTTTGGTGTGAATGTGGCTGGCTGAAGCAAGTGGGGGTCGTTTTTTGGTCTCCGAAATTTCGTTTTTGGGACCTATTTGAAAGTTATGCTGCTCAGACCCCTCAAAGATGCTATCCAATTCATCAGCAACAACCAATATACCGTCTCCTTCTAGATCATCATCGTCATCATCATCTCCATCTGCATCGTCATCATCGTCTTCTGCAATGTGAATGCCGACCTGAAATTAAATTGAAAAGTGATTTTAAAATTTAAAATTTAAACACCAGACGAGGAAGAAAAGCTAACTTCAAAGACAACTAAAGTTATTATACTCTTGCAGTTTTATTTAAGTCACAGAAAGTTTACCAAGGCTTCTGTGGCGGACACTAATACACTAAGACACTAATAAATACACTTTGAATCTGTCACTTTTTAATAACTTAATAACTATATAACTTAAGCCTTTCGGACATGGAAGCGGGCGGGAGCCCGCCACAAGTCCCATATCTCCTATCGATATTCCTAAGCCTCCGCAGTTTGCTAGCACAAATCATGCCACTGCGCTGCTCATAGCCGTTAATTCTCTCATGGTGTTTATCGGATTCCCCGAATGAATTGGGCAACTCGTCGTCGTTTCCAGCTGACGGCGTTGATGTGCAAACATGCGGCAGATAAACACAACGTGCTTGGCATCCTCGGTGACGAGGAGTCCCACTCCGGATACCAGTCCTTCTCGGCGTGGCCAAAGCGAATTGCATTAGGGATTTCAAAGTTCTGCCCCAATCCGCAGAGTTAAAAGCATTACGTATGTCCAGACTGATGATCAGGCAATACTTCTTTGTTCCACCTGGATCCAACTATGGTGTTTCTGGTAATGGTGGCAGCCGCTGCTACAGCATCTAAAGATTATTTTCTCTTTCGAAAACCGTATTGGCTGTTAGAGAACCCGTCAATAACCTCTAATGCTGCCTCTACGAAAACCTTGTGGCAATGAGGCTTTCGAACACCTGGCCTACCGTATCTAGCAGGGATATTGGCCTGTAGGATGCCGGCTCGGCTCTCGGCTTTTTTAACTTACTTCGACACTTCAACTCACTTCCGTACTCTGCAGAAACAAAAACGTAACTTTAAGTGGAGCCAAAGATTCTGACACTTTCAGTTTTAAAAAGAGGTTGTGCAAAGTCTTGTGTCGATAACTTTAAAACCTTGAAAACCCAAACTACATTGAGTAAAAAAAGACAGATGCACATTTTTGTATAGTAACAAGAAAGGAAAGCTAACTTCGGGTGGAGCCGAAGTTGATATACCCTTGCAGTTCAGTCGCAGTCCGCTAGGTGGCGCCACACATCTTATATTATTAGATATATAAAAGATCGTATATAGTCAGCCGATCCTTATGAAATTTGGCAAATCAGATTATTTTGTCCAAAATAGAATCTGTACCAAGTCCCATCTTTCTAACTTAAAAAACACCAAAGTTATGCCAATTCCGATCGTTGTATGACAGCTATAGGATATAGTCGGCCGATCCTTATGAAATTTTGTACATAAGATATGTTGGTCAAATATAACATGTGTGGAAAGTCCCAACCCTCTATCTTAAAAAACAACAACAAAGTTATGGCATTTCCGATCAATCAGTTATATGGCAGCTATAGGATATAGTCGACCGATCCCGGCCGTTCCGACTTATGTACTACCTGCAAGGAAAAGAAGGATGTGTGCAAAGTTTGAACTCGATAGCTCTAAAACTGAGAGACTAGTTTGCGTAGAAACCGACAGACAGACGGACAGACGGACCGACGGACAGACGGACAGACAGACAGACGGACATGCTCATATCGACTCAGGAGGTGATCCTGATCAAGAATATATATACTTTGTAGGGTCGGAGATGTCTCCTTCACTGCGTTGCACACTTTTGACCAAAATTATAATACCCTTTGCAAGGGTATAAAAATGTAAGCTTTATACTATATGGACTATGCTGTCTAATTTTGTAAAAATTATAATGCTCTCTGGGAGGACCTATTGTTAAAACAAAACAAGAAAAACTAGTCCCTTCCCTTGCAGTTATTCCCTTGCAGTTGAGTAAAGTTATTTTTATAAGATATAAATGGGATCGGGTATAGATCTCAAATAACGGCAATAGTTGGCCGATTCCTATGAGAATTTTATTATAAAATTAATTTCTTATAATAAATTTTTTAAAAAAAGTTGGAAGCTTCTATCATAATAATGGTGCCAACCATCGCCTTAAGCGTCAAATCTTTACACACAGGTCTGTTGCGGTGGCCGAGACTATTCGTAGGTTCGACCACAAACCATACAAAATTTAGACTTCATTTCATACGGCGTAAATGGACGAAAAACTTTCAACTATTCAAAGGAACTACGCCTAGGGACACCCTGGATATCTCCTTTAAATTACTAGTAGTTGAGATTTTAACAAAGAAAGCGGCTATCGGTTTGAAAAAGACTAAATAGCAGTCAGTTTGCAGCACCTGGAGGATCGTACTCATCGACTATCTCCCTATCAATTACCAAAATAACATTTCCACAAGTGGATATTGGACTACACACTTTCTGGAACCATGTGGGTTCGTATACAATTTGCAAAATGCAATAAAACAAGAGAGACAAAAAAAACATTACGTAAAAGTTAAGGCACCGTTCCAAATTAGGAACTACTATTAATCCTAACTATTAGGAAATAGCCAATAGCCATAATACAGGGTGCGCCATCTCAATGTGGTCAATGGAAACCTTGAATAACTTTGACAGATCTCAACCGATAGCGGACAGAATAAGCGTTTTGTAAAGTTTATTCCAATACAATTTTAGCCATGAGTCGCTTTACGCCCAAAGAACGCGCGGAAATAGTTACAATGTACATTAAATGTAATCGTTCAGTTGTTGCAACACAGCGTGCGTATCGTAAAAAGTATCGCGGCCGTGCTGCGCCTAAAAGATTTGACTGCACCAGACTTTTTCTTGTGGGGCTTGGACGAGCTGAAAAACAACATTCGAGCCGAAATCGCTGCGATATCGCCCGAGATGCTGGCAAATGTCATGCAAAATGCCAAAAAAAGAGCGCAATTTTGTTTGCGCAATAATGGTGGTCATTTGATCGACGTCGTTTTTTGAACATAGCTGGAACAAATTGTAAAGCTTTGAATTTGATAATAAAAAAAGTTTTTCCAAAATTCATTGAAAATTGTTTAAGTTATTCAACATTTCCATTGACCACATTGAGATGGCGCACCCTGTATATAGCCAACAAAGGGGTCATGTCTTTGCCGTGAATGCTGTGAAATTTTAAGCAAGTAGGGAGAAGAACGCACTTCTTTAATTTAACCCAATCCCAGGTGGAACTGCATTTGTCTAGGGAATCTAACCAAGAGGAATCAAGGGGAATGGGCGATGATTTACAAACTTTGTAAGACCTAAACTGGCTTAACCCATTTAACCTGGCCCGACACCTTCCTAGCGATGCTTCGGATATACACACCGGCCCTAGCCACGATGGAATAGAGATTCACCAAGATATAGAGTGATATGATGACTATCTATACTGTAGTATTATTCGGATAAGGTGTATACGTTAACAATCTATTAATCAGATGCCATAAATATGCCTGCATCTATGAAGTTAGATTCAAATATTTCATTAATTAACAATGAGTCTAATATCAGGAGATAAATCTCACATCCCAGCAGTACTGAAATTCCTGGCCCCGACTTTTCCGGCCCGAATGTCAAATTTCGTTCGAAAAACAAAAACAATTCAATAAGGTTTGCTCTTCGAACGTCAAAACAAAGTAGGCGAAGTAATTCTGCCGGCCCTCTGCTGCTGCTAGAGTTCGAAATTATGCATATTCGATATTAGTTAAAATTTTAGTTAGTTAGTAAAAATTCGATATTAGAAAAATTGTAGTCCATCCCAGCAGTACCAATCCCCTCCCCAAGCACCCTGGATTCATCCGGGATCCCCCCGGATCACTCCCGAATCCACCCGGAAATCTAGAACAAGCGGCCCGGAATTTTGTACTGAAATTTTAGAAAATGTCTTCTCGGCCCGGAATTCGATTTCAAGGCATGAATCAGCCCAGAATCCACCCGGACCAGCATCTACTAACACGCTTACATTTTTGCTTTCCTAATAGAAGGACATAAAATTGTTTTTCTCTGTTTCTAAGTCATTGTACAACAATGTTCGAACAAAAACGGCCTCTACTCATTATATTGCTTTCCTCTTTTTTATATCTAACAAGAAAGGAAAGCTAACTCGGGCAGAGCCGAAGCAGATATACCCTTGCAGATACGGTTGCGCCATTTCCGATCGTTCAGTTATATGACGGCTATCGGATATAGTCCTGATGAAATTCGGAAAATCAGATTATTTTGCCCAAAATGGAATATGTACCTAGTCCTATCTCCCAACTTAATAAACAACAAATTTATGCAAATTCCGATCGCTCTATGACAGCTATAGGATATTTTCAGCCGATCCTTATTTTGTATTTTGTATTTTTATACCCTTGCAGAGGGTATTATAATTTTGGTCAAAAGTGTGCAACGCAGTGAAGGAGACATCTCCGACCCTATAAAGTATATATATTCTTGATCAGGATCACCTCCTGAGTCGATATGAGCATGTCCGTCTGTCCGTCTGTCTGTCTGTCTGTCTGTCTGTCGGTTTCTACGCAAACTAGTCTCTCAGTTTTAAAGCTATCGAGTTGAAACTTTGCACACACCCTTCTTTCTGTTGCAGGCAGTACATAAGTCGGAACGGCCGGGATCGGTCGACTATATCCTATAGCTGCCATATAACTGATTGATCGGAAATGCCATAACTTCGTTGTTTTTTAAGACAGAGGGTTGGGACTTTCCACACATGTTATATTTGATCAACATATCTTATGTACATAAGGAAGGTGTGTGTAAGGATCGGCCGACTATATCCTATAGCTGTCATACAACGATCGGAATTGGCATAACTTTGGTGTTTTTTAAGGTAGAAAGATGGCACTTGGTACAGATTCTATTTTGGACAAAATAATCTGATTTGCCAAATTTCATAAGGATCGGCCGCCTATATACGATCCGCTATATATCTAATAATATAAGATGCGTGGCGCCACCTAGCGGACTGCGACTGAACTGCAAGGGTATATCAACTTCGGCTCCGGCCGAAGTTAGCTTTCCTTTCTTGTTGTAGATAAGATATTTTGGAAATGTACCATGGAAAGTCCCAACTCTCTAACTTAAAAAACACCAAAGTTATGTCATTTCGGATTAATCAGTTATGTATATGGCAGCTATAGGATATAGTCGGATATATATAGGATACATATACTGCCTGCAGCCAAAATAAGTATGTGTGCAAAATTTCAACTCGATAGCTCTAAACCTGAGAGACTAGTTTGCGTAAAAACAGACAGACAGACAGACAGACGGACATGCTTATATCGACTCAGGAGGTGATCCTGATCAGGAATATATCAAGATCCTGATACGTTGCCTGGTGAGGGCACGATTGATAAAATGGCATAAGTTTGCATTTTGATCCATTAAGGTTTAAATCAGGAACACCATTATTGAATATTATCTAAATCGAATTGAAGTACAGATTGGATTTATCCTGAAAATAAGGTGCAGGTGATAGATCAAGGTGATCAAGATGCCATATCCCTCTAAAGGCGCATGATAGCGGTACTTGGAGAGGGGTCCTCGGGAGCTAAGCTGGAGGCCATATTTTGGGACGAGATCCCCAGCAGAATGACTTGGCAAGGGCTTTGGGAAGCGTCGGGATGGAGGATGAATCCTTTCTGAGCTCTGATACCGAGGCGGAAGTTACTGTAGTGGAGAATCTAAAGGCATCTGTCCTTGATATTCCTACAGATTAATCTCCACCACAGTAAGAGTTCATCCACTGCCCTCCGGCGTAACCTTGCTGAGAGAGGATCTGTTGCCCTCATCCATTGGAACTTTGGAGATACGAGTAGGATTCTTGCTTTGGGGGCGTGGGAGTTTAAGCTCTGTAAAGCCGATACAGCAGGTAAAAAGCAGGTCTGAATTCTCGCAAAAAAGAACCTTAACCTCTTTTGCTACCAAATTCCAGCAACAAAGACTATGTAGCCGCAGGTACATACGAAATATATACGGTGGATGACAGCTGCAGCTATACATCCGTAGCTGTATGGTGTATGCCAGCGAGAGGAGGAAAATTGGTTTTATAAAAGGGTGTAAGAAGATTAAATCTCCCACACGCCAAGACAAGTTGCAAGAGAGGGCAGCAGCGGGGGCGGGCAAGCCAGGAACACCCCGGTCAAGTCAGAAGACTCTTGATCCAGGCATCGACCAGAGGAGCAGCGAGGATCCGGCGAAGGAGTCAACTCCGGTGAGTTTCACCATCACCAGAGAAAGTTATGACGCCACTTAGAGGGCTACAAAGTTATTGCTTACGCGGAATTTTGCAATTGCCTTCGCTGGGAAATTTTAACAAACTCTGTGCGACCTTATAACGGAAAAGCAAGTGCTCCCGACTTGGGCAAAAAAGAATGGGCTTGGAGCTAGTGCATCCAAGACCGACCTCTTTCTGTTTAGTAGGAGATATAAAATACTAAATTAGAGGCTTCCAGAGCTTATAGGGGAAACTGGAAACTTAACACTGCAGTGAGAGCAAACAAAGCGATAATCACGCTCTACACCTGTCCAAAGGTTGTAGGGCTAAAATGGGGTATGTCTCTAAAAATAGTTAGATAAACGGCGACCATTACACAAATTTTGTTCAATGGGGGTCACTAGACCCGCCCTGGAAAATTCATCTTGATGCTAAAAGTTTAGGAAAACGCAGCGTACGACACAAGTTTCATACGCCACTTTTGTCACGCAGCCTAGATTAATGAGATGGCGGAGCAGCATGACAGGGACTACGAGAGAAATTGCGCCGCAGACGAACTAGCAAGTTCAGGGACTACCAACCCTCTTCTTTCGAAGAAAATACTAGTGGGCATCCCCTTTACAACTTGCAGGCTCAAATTAAGAAACTATTTCGAGCTAGCAGCGCTTAGGAAATGAAGTGATCTCCAGACCTGCAGAAACTCGGGCTTGATCGACCCCACTCGTTCTAGGAAAATATCCATGAGGATCATGATTCTATTAAATATTCCAATTTCCCTTTACAGGCATGACTTCAGTCTAGCGGTATAGGCAATCACTAGGCACTGGCTGATAGTCATGCACGCAGCCAGGCTAACGGTGCCTTTCAACAATTACTGCAGATAGAGAAAGATTGGGCGAATGCCTGGCAATTGGGCGTAGCCAACTTAGCTTTTTGGCGCCGCTACACTAATGGATCTAACTGACCTCACAGAGATCTCCCCACTAGCAGGCTTCATCCGGAAAGCCAGATGGGACCAAGAGGGGAGCAAGGAACAAGGAGCGGCTCATGACAAGAAACAAGGATAACTAGCGGCTCATGTGGATGCTGGTGGTTACCCATGACCCCCCGTATGGCCGCTTCAACCTAACCGAACCTTACGGACCGAGATGTCATGTCTCTTTTAAAAAGAACTCGTTGTTTTCTTCTATATAAATAGCATCCATATTGAGGTCTTAAGTAAATCCCAAATAATTCATTTTATTCAACTCAGGATTGAATGAATGATGAGTCAAAAGCTTTACCTAAATCGATGTAAATAACATATGTTTGAAAGATGTTTCGAAAGCCATAAACAAAGGCGATTAGCTCCAAAAAGTTTGTGGTGATGGAACGAAGCTCCATGAAGCCATTGTGGTAAGGTGAAATGCTTGAACTACAAAGGTGTTGCAAATGAGTAGTAATTAAATTTTCGAAAACGGGTTTAACCCTTTGAAGATCCGATAACAAATTTAGCTCAGAATATTACGGACTGAAAATTTTTGAAAAAGTTTTTTGAAAAAATATTGACAATAGAATCGATCGGCAATAGATCAACGATCAGAGCTCGAAGATAAGTTTGCAAACGTAAGCGAGGGAGAAAAAGAAATATGTTCACACTTTCTGGGAAAGGGTCTGAGTGGCAAATATTAAGCAGCTAAAAATAGATTTTTAAAGCAGCACGGAGATACAACATAACTTTGGAAAATTTTTTGGGGGAAATTCAGGTGCCGAATTTTTTTTCACTGAATGATTTCAGGTGGATCAAGCAAGTTAAAACATCCTGAACTGGAGCTGGAGCTGAAACATGAGTAGCGGGCTCGTTAAAAAACTGAAGGCTATTGAATTGAGAATCCAGCGCACAAAGTTGATCGTTGATTTTTTCCAAAACCAAGGATAAACTCTTTAAGACCACTCTTGGTCTGTCGCATAAAGAATGGGATTTCGACATAGACAGCCCTACACTCACTGCAGCAAGAATGGGGCTTATCTCGGGGGAAAATGGCATCATACACAGATGCCTTGAGGCCAGCACATTTGGCGTGTGAAACACCCAGCCAAGAAAACATGCTTGCCTGGCACGATGAAATCGGCTTATTGCACGATTTTAAAGAGCAGACAATATGGTATACCATTTTGGTAAATGAATTCTCAATAAAAATAAACCTGCGAATACTGTTCCGATATACAATGTAGGGAGCGAGAGATAGTAAAGTGGAGAGAGCAAGAAAGCTACAGAAGAGTACAAGTGTTAAAAGATAATAATTGAAAAAAAATAAACTGTAAATATGAAAAGAAATAACTAAACGATAAAAAAAGGAGAACTATACTCGGATTGAAAAATTTTTTTTTAGTCATTATATTGCTCACCCAAATATGACCCTGCACGCGTTGTACGGCCTAGATTTATATTTGACTACTCTCCAGTCAATTTCTTCTTTTAAGGGTTTAATTTCCAGGTCTCTCTGAATGTTTGGGTAGCGGATGTATCAGTTATTGTTCTTATAATCTTTGATTATAAGCGTTCAATAATTTGAAAAGTGCTGCTACTTGCGTTTCTCCAGAGTTCGAAAGGGTCCAGAATAATTTTAAACGAGAGTTGAAAAGTAGAACTTTATATACTTGTCCGCTAGCTATTGTTCTACTGCCACTCTTAGATGTGCCGTGTGATTCAAAATTTTGAGAGACTGACAATAGCAGTGTCATCAGTGAACGTCGAGATGAGTGTCGGATGTAGACTTTCGGGATGTAGACCACCATGGTGTACACCAGCTTTAAAGTTGTGCAAGGTGGAAGTGAACGATTAACATCTTACAGTGAAGACTCTGTTTGAGCCTGTGACGTATAACTCAAGCAACTTGTGTGTGCTTCCCGGTAAAAAAAATTAAATCTTGACCATGGGCTTTTTTAGGGCTCATGTGTTTTTTAATGCCCGTAAATGGGGGGATGGCACTGGAGACGGGACTTGGAGGTGAATTAATTTAGTTCGGAACTGATTAAAGGCAGAACTGAAAAACAGGCATACTCCAAAAGGCAAATCTACATGTTGCAGTCAGTAGAAGTTAAAGACGCTTATAATTATTTTGCCAGAAGCCTTTTAATTCGAAACATCTTTGGGGTAATTTCTGCCAATGGTTAATTGAATTGAAATATGACCAAAATACACCCGTTGCTGGCAACCAAGCCTGTCCAAGTATTTAAGAAGTCGTATCTCTATCTAGCTGCATCGACACTTCCTGATCTGGGGCAATTCTAATTTCGGATAGTTTCTGTTGGACTTTATAATGGTTACTCTAGCCCAGCTCGATGATATCTGTCTTTTTGCGAGTCATGTTCCTCAGATTGTATGTAAGGAGATCATCAACGTAAAAATCTGTTTAACTTGTGGAAGTTACTAGGGGATATTGCTATTTGTTGCAATTTTAAGCAAGCTACTGACCTAGCCGCGGAGATTCCGTAAATTATACAGGATTTTTTCGAGAGCGGTGGGTACTAGAACCACTTTGGATGTGCAGCAATGAGAGACACCAGTTCTGTCAGCTGTTGAAGTGAAAATTTCTCTGGCTCTTGACGTTGTTAAATGTGATGTGCAGCGCTGCCGACATTGTAGACGTGAAGAAGAGTTTACGATCAGTATGACGAAGAAATCTTGCATCGTGCTGAAATGTTCACTTTTCGAACATATGTGTATTAAGTAAACAGTTGAAGCACTGTGCTACCTTGATAACAAATTCCTTGCGTTGACTGCTAATCCCAGTATTAAAATGTAAATTGAATTTTTTAGTTTAATAGCCTCTGGGATACGGATATCGAGTTGAAGAATTCATGGTAGATCGTTATCATACCGATCTTTGAGTCGGGCTAATCCCTTTGAATCTTTATCTATTGAATAAGTATAATGTAGGCCGTGTAATTGCGTTGTCAATCACTGTTTTTAGTACATTGCATTTTTTAAATGTTATATACCCACTCAATTTAAAAAATGGCATTTATCAGTTACCATATCTTTGGAATACTCATCCAAAGTTAAAGTGTCCGATTTTCTACCTTTATTTTTGTGCTTCTATGATTTCTCTCCAAACAGTTTGAATGGTCAAACAGATGTCATTTACACAAACGTTAATGCTTTATTAAAGCATTCGACTCTGTTAATCAGTTGCTCCTTTTCAGTATCATTAAGTGTGAATCTTTAAGTGTTTCACCTAATAAGCAAGAACCTAACAAATCCCATCGAGTCAAATAATCTAATCCGTCTAATGCGTGGTACATATAGAATGCATCAAAGAATCCTTCTCAGGCCATTACTTCTTGCCCTTAACAAACGCATAGAATGAGACATCTCTGAATCTATATACATACATAAGTGAACACCTAAAATTTCACATACTAAATAATACTGAATTAGCTAATAAAACGCTAAGTCCAGCCACACGCGCATAAGTTCTTAATATCAACTTCAAATGAGCTTACACAACCGCATTGAGTGCATCGGATGCAATATGATGCCGTGGCACTAATATGGATCGAAAGACACGTGCGCTGAGTAAGCATTGATTATGCTTGCGATCGTGGGAAAGCCAAAAGAAAGAAAACACCAAAATATTTAGCAAGCTCAGTGAACTTAATGGCAAGTGCATCCACCAACAACACAATGCACGCGCATTGACCAATTAGCAACGAAGACATGGACTTAAGTTACAGCAACAACATCAGCTACCAATGACATCTAGGGACGCAAGCAGCAGCAGCAAGCGCGAACGAGATCGCGGCAGCGATGGAACGACGCATAGGTGTAAATATTAATTATAAGAATCATAATTGTCAGTTCTAATCCGATACTCAAATAAGCAAAATGTAAAAAGGATTACTTTCTTTTTTTTAAAAGAATATTAATAAAATCTTTTTGACTAGCGCCCGAGCAGGGACCTGGTGAAAAACCGCGAAAGAATCCGAATCTCGTTCAGATCTGTAAAAAAAAATCCCGTCGTTCGGCTATATCTTCATTTAATTTAATTAAGAAAAAGCCAAACACCGCGATTCGGAAGTGCAAAAGTGCCGTTAAAAAAAAACGCTACAACGCACTCCTAAAGGAATTGTGCCTAGCAGAAAAACCAGGCACCAATTTTTATCGCCGTGATCCCTTCAGTACCCGTTCAGAGGGAACGTGATTCAGGTATAGAGGAGGCTCCGTAGTAGACCGACACACAGGAGGAATCGTTGCTGCGTGGGATAAAAAGGAATCAGCCGAACCTATCGTCACGATATCACGCCGAAATGATTTTAATGTAAGCAAGTTCAAAAATATTTAAAATCAGAAAAATTTATAAGAAACCTTAATTATAAAACACGAAAAAAATAATATCTCAAAACAATACTAAGAGGAAAACCTCATCAAGAAATTTAAAAAAAAAGAAAAAATTGTATAATATTAAAAAGGATATAAAAAAAAATTTTAAGGAAACCCCAATCAAAACACACAAATTAATAACATAGGTTCCAATTGAAAACCTTACGAACATTTAAAACTATTTTTAGAAATAAATTAAAAATAATACGTTTGACATCCGATCAATTAACCCTCATTAGACCATTAACGATCATCCATTAAAAATCTCATTAAAATGACTGCACAGGACTTGGTAGATAGGATGGGAAATCTTGCAGGACCTTTATCCTCTGTAAGGACGAGTTTGAAACTACTGACGGAAAAAGACATGGAAGAGAAAATTAGGGACATATTTCAAGAGAACCTAGCTGGGTTGATTAAGAAAATCATTAATCCAAACAAGGACTTCTCAAACTTTTCAGACCAAATAATTAAAAGGGACCTAGCCCACAATATTGGCGAGTTAGATAAATTACCGGACATAGTGTGGACGCTTAGAGATTTTTAAACAAGACCGAATACTCGTCTCGGAAGAAAAGTGTAGAAAGGGTTTTAAAAAAAAGGGGTCCTCAAAATAATGTTAATAATATAATATTAGCAATTGGGAACAAAATCGTCGGTCAAGAAGATGCTGTCCTCGCGTCCTATAACACACCTCTGGATTGGGAAGCAATATCGAAGTGTCTGACTGCACACTTTGCTGATAGGAGAGACCTAAAGACACTAAAATATCAGTGCACTTAAACAAGGCAGCAACTCGATAGTTGAATTTTATCAAGCCGTATACCAACAACTTCTTCTGATTTTGAACCAAATTGGGAATCTCGAAGCATCTCAGAACACTATACAGACCCTAACAGCACTGTATAGAGAGAAAGCTCTGGATACATTTGTCCTGAACGGCAGTCTTTTCCAACTTTTGGCTATTAAAGAGCCCCATGGCTTAGGACATGCATTATATCTTTGCAAACTAATAGAGAATCAGAACACTAGGAATGGCCAAACACCAAAAACCATATACCCTAGAAGAGATAACTTAGTACCCTCTAGAGGGTATCCGCCTCAAGCCCTACCCTGAATGACCAAAACAAATTTTTAACCAAATCTGTACTATTATACAAGCCAAGTAAAAAAACTTGCAGTCCCACCAAGAATATTTGAAACAACACTAAACCGACCTAACATACCCAATCAAACTTAGACAAATCAACCAGGTTCGCAAGCTTCCTTTAACCCCAACCCACCTCTCAGACCTCAACTATACTATATAACCCAGGACAACAATTTTGTAAGGAAACGACCACTGAGTAACACAAATGTTCAAAATACTAATAAAATGCAACGCCAATTCAATATACAACCAGAGGTGGATAAGGAACAACAATATTATCACTCAATGGAAGAGAATGGAATAAATGAGCTGGATGAAAAAGCTTTGTGGCAATCCGAACAACAGCAATCTATTTATATGTCAGAATTATATTTTTTGGAATAAACCGTTCCTCCTTACCCTATTTTAAGGTAACTATCGGGAACGGCAAACCTCTGAAATTCTTAATTGACACGGGCTCAAATCAAAATTACACATGAAAAACACATGACAGAAATTTATAAAAGAAATAATTAAAAAATTTACCGACACCCATAAAAACGTTTTTGCTGATCCTGAAACTAAACTAACTTACACTACCAGAGTTGTAGGTGAAATTAGAGCTTCCTCCGATACCCCTGTCTACGGAAAACACTACCCATATTCGGCATCGCTTAGACAAGAAGTAGAACAACAAATTTAAGAAATGCTGCAGGATGGCATTTTTAGACCCTCACGGTCACCCTATAATGCACCAGTTTGGGTAGTCCCGAAACTAATGAAAAACAAAAACACAGTCGAGTTATTGATTATTAAAAGCTCAATGAGGTACCCCATTCCTGAAGGCGAAATAATCGCACAATTAGGAAACAACAGATTCTTCTCAGTACTAGACTTAAAAAGTAGATTTCATCAAATACCACTTAAAGAGTCAGGCATGGAAAAAACTGCATTCCCAGTGAATGGAGGCAAATGCGAATTAACTAGATTACCATTTGAATTGAAAAATTTACCAGCCATATTTCAAAGAGCTTTAGATGACATTTTGCGAGAACACATAGGGAATGTTATGTATAAATTAAGATTCCTGCGGGTTCCAGCGTAGTGGACGAGGCTTCCAAAGATGCAGACTACCGGGATCCCTGTTGCACCCCTTTCACGCATGCTGTGGCGAAGGCCAGCGGCAAACTGCGTATGGTCGCTTGAGGAGACTCGACGGAGTCTCGATCAATAGCCAGGAAGTTTTCCACTCGAAACTTATCCCACGTGGATCAGAAGTTAGACAAAGAATATAGTCGGATACTTCTTTATTTTAATGCGTCTCGATTGACCGCTTATCTCTATCTAAAGAACTATCCTACTGTACCCTTGGTCCACGCTTCAGACAAAAAGACCGCTAGCCTAGGCAAAAACTATCAATCGTATTATTCGTAGCGATGATGCTCTACTTCACCAGAGCAGCATCTACGCATACCTCGAAATGGCTCTACTTTAAGAAGTCAGTAAATAATAGCCGGTTGACTATTGTTAACTACTCCCTCCTTTTAAAATACGGACGTCCTCGGCTATTTCCATATCCGCGAGGGCTTGTTTGACAGGAATTAAGTCCCGTCTAAGATTCTGTTGCGCCAGCAAGAGAATGGTTCAATGACGTTTTTAAGTGTGGAGGTCATCTATGACCAGCAAGGTTTCTTCGTTCCAGCTTGAGGGCTTGATGCATTCCGGATAACGAGTGGTGTCATTTTACACTGAGAAATATCAGTGACGCAAACAAAAATATTGAACCCTCGTGTATTCGAAGTTCGTCCGATGCTTTCTAATCGGCTGCCAATCCCGGCCTGCTGATAGGCCGATCCTCATTTTTCCATGGCTTGAAGTGTACTATGGTATGTAGGTTTCGCCAGCGTCCCTTTGGTAAATTATGCAATCGGTGGGCCATTGCGAAAGGAAGCTCCTGTACTAAACTAGCTGCATAGACCAACGAACTATTGATTTTCTTAAATTTTAAATTAATTACAAAGTGTAGAAGTTTACATATTTTAAGACATGAATTTGACCTTTTACGGTCATTATATAAACTTTGCAGAAACCTCTTCAATATCGCCTCTAACAAAACAATCAAAAGTGTTATGCTAGAAAGTTATTATTATTATCTTATTATATCAGGCAATTTTTAAATTCATAGGTTGGCTAGTTTCACGTCGATCTAAACAAGAGTTCTATCTTATGTTGTCCTTGTGAACCACCCTCCCCTTTACAAGAACCGTGGTCCCCAGATCAGCTTCAACTACGTTCTCTACCTATAGTGGGGTAGTTTTGTCTCCTAAACGTCTGTTGGATTTTACCAGGATCGTATCGCCTACCTCAAAAACTCTATTCTCTAGCTTCAAACACCTGGTTATCTCTGATAGAGTGCTGTGAAATCTTTCCACCTGGCCGTTTGATGTTCTATGGAATGGAGGCGCGCTAACCATATCTATCCCGTATTGTACTTTCAGTAAAGATCGAATCGTAGCAGAAGCAAAGGCAGGCTCATTATCGCAGTATATGGTCTTAATTCTAGAAAAAACGGGAAAAACATTTTCTAGGAAAAACATTTACCAACTGCAAAACGGGAGACTTAACATCTTCAATGGTCCGCGAGGAAATGGGCTGCACCAAGGAGAACTTAGAAAACTTGTCAACTGCCGGGGAAATATTTCCCGGCTGTTGAGAAAATATCAATATGTAAAATTTCTCCCACGCACTCCAAGCTCTTGTTTTTTTGGATGCCTTGCGTACTTTCCCTTCTCGCAAAACCTACAATTCAGAACCACTTCGGATGCTATCTTACCCATCTTTGGAAAATAATAGTCGAGTAAAACTTGCTTAACATTTTCTTGGGCAGCTCTATGAGCCCTGTTATGCTGTTCGTCCCTTCTAGCAATATCTGTCACCCAATATCTGCAGTACCAGAATTTGGTAGCGAGAAATAGCCTCACTAATTTATCCTGAATATAGGCCAGAGTCGGCAGCTCGCAGTGTATTGCATTTACCACGTTAGGAGTTACAACATCCTTTATCTGATCTATCAGACTCTCCTTACTGCTAAACGAAATAAGGTGCCGTGTCTTCGATCCGAACAGTATAAATGTCCTGCGATTCGGGGTGACTGTTTCTTCCAGAATTATCTGGTTCTGGTAGCAATTGACCGGTTTGTCACTAGCTTCGATAACATAAGTTAACGACTCTTGGCTGTGTACCGTCGCGACATCAGACTCTGGCTCATTCTGCAAAGCATAAACATTCTGGCGCGACAAGGCGTCCGCTACGTAATTCTCCTTTCCCGGCTTATAAAGAACCTTAGCACCGCTCTCTTCGATACGCGCTTTCCAGCGCTTAATCTTAGAGTTCGGGTTTTACTACACTGATGGTCAGTGTAGATAGTAATGTCGTTCTTTCCGTACAGGTAATGGCGGAGGGTGTCCAAGGCCCACACAATCGCCAAAAGCTCCCTCTCATTTGTGGCGTAGTTTACTTCCCTGTCCTTCAGCGTTGTCGAAATCATGGTTATCGGTCGTTTATTTTGTGACAAAACCGCACCTATACCCGTAGATGAAGCGTCCGTAGTCAGGTCAAAAGGCCGCGAAAAATCTGGGTAGTGTAGAATTACACCTTCAGAAGCAAGAATACTCCTGAGTCTGTCAAACGCATGTACTTGGGCATCATCAAAATCAACAGGCATATTCTTTGACCGAAACTTGCTAACTTTGCCAGCTTCTCCTTTAAAGATATTAGTCAAGGGCCTTGCTATCGTTGCGAAATCCTTGATAAAACATCGGTAATAGCTCGCAAGCCCCAAGAAAGACCTTAGCTCATAAACGTTACCGGGTTTTTTGAATTCTTTAATGGCCCTCACCTTTTCCAAGCTTGTTCTGATACCCTGTTTGGAGACTACAAAACCAAGATAATCGACACTTGCCATAAAAAATTGAGACTTTTCCCTTGACACTCTCATGTTAGCATCGTGCAAACTTCTAAGAACTTCGCCCACATGAGATACATGTTCTTCTTTTGTTCTTGAGAAGACTATTTTATCACGAAGTACATCATCTATGGCCCTTTGGAAGATGCTGGATGCGTTTTTCAGACCAAGCGGCAGACGGCAAAACTCATATTTTCCACCGTTTACGGAAAAAGATGTCTTCTCTCTATGGACTTCTGCGAGATTAATCTGGTGATACCCAGACTTTAGGTCAAGAGTTGTGAAAAAACTTGCCTTTCCTAGGTTTGAAAGTATCATGGAAATACTCGGCGTTGGGTATTTGTCGGGTATGGTTTTCGAATTTAATTTTCTAAAGTCAATAACTAACCTTTTTTCAGGCGAACCTGAAATATCGGTGCCCTTCTACCCCACAACCCAAATAGGATTATTATAGGGGGAGCTCGATGGTCTAATAATACCGTTCTTGAGCATATCGCTGATCTCCCTATTTACGAACTCAGCAGCTCCCATGGGAAATGGATACATTTTTGTATAAACTGGTTCATTGTCTTCTGTCCGGATATAAGCCACAACTCCCGTATTAAACGGCAGAAGATTATTCGGATCAGCAAAGGCATTCAAATTTGAAGATATCATATGCCTAAACTCCGCCTGTACCTCAGGTAGGACAATTATGTCATTGACGTCCGTGAAATTAACTTGCGCGCACCTGTGAAACTGAAGTTTCTCAGAGCCCCCATTAACGATTATAAGCTTTCTATCGAGGTCAATATATGCGCCTACCTTTGCAAGTAGGTCAAGTCCTATTATTCCATCGAAGATAGTAAGTCCGGGTAGAAGAAAAAATGAGCTACTTACTCCAAAAATATTCATGTAGCATTTATCAAAAAGTCACAAATCAAAAAAAAAATTTAGAACAGTATTAAAGGAAGATAAGGCACGGTTTGCAGCGCCTTTAATACGATTTCGAATTATTAAGACGGCTTGGTGGTGCCTTGAGCTGCCGTCGTAGGGTCTGAATGTTTCATACGCAGCCAGTGCTGCTTGCCGCCAGGAGACATATTCTTCTTCCGAACCACGAAAATCTGGCAGGGACTTTACGGCATCTAGACCCTCATTACACTCCACCCCGCTTACGATCTTTACTGGCTCGTGCGGTTTTACTTCAGGGATAGATAGTGTTGCCGCCTTAAACTTGTCTGTGGTCTGTTTCAGCTTCTCTTCGAAATCTTCCTTCTGTGCTTGCAGTGCTTATAATTGCTTTTAAGTGTTGTGGGTCCATTGTACTGACGCCTAGTCGCTCACGGTCAGCCCTCTTCTTCTCTAGCACTAGTCTATTAAATCGCTCAATTAAATCGTCCGAATCAGCTCCGGACATTAGAGTATCAACTCCGGATATTAGAGTCTTAGAATATCAATAAAGTCACCGGTCAAAAGTTAACTAATCAAAAGCGAAACTGTCAACTCAATCTATTATGCTGTTAACTTGGGTTATTGCCGTATTCCCACTTTTTATACCCTTGCAGAGGGTATTATAATTTTGGTCAAAAGTGTGCAACGCAGTGAAGGAGACATCTCCGACCCTATAAAGTATATATATTCTTGATCAGGATCACCTCCTGAGTCGATATAAGCATGTCCGTCTGTCCGTCTGTCTGTCGGTTTCTACGCAAACTAGTCTCTCAGTTTTAAAGGTATCGAGTTAAAACTTTGCACACATCCTTCTTTTCCTTGCAGGTAGTACATAAGTCGGAACGGCCGGGATCAGTCGACTATATCCTATAGCTGCCATATAACTGATTGATCGGAAATGCCATAACTTTGGTGTTTTTTAAGTTAGAGGGTTGGGACTTTCCACACATGTTATATTTGACCAAAATATCTTGTGTACCAAATTTCATAAGGATCGGCCGACTATATCCTATAGCTGTCATAGAACGATCGAATTTGGCATAACTTTGGTGTTTTTTAAGTTAGAAAGATGGGATTTGGTACAGATTATATTTTGGCAAAAACAATCTTATTTGCCAAATTTCATAAGGATCGGCCGACTATATACGATCCGCTACATATCTAATAATATAAGATGCGTGGCGCCACCTAGCGGACTGCGACTGAACTGCAAGGGTATATAAACTTCGGCTCCGCCCGAAGTTAGCTTTCCTTTCTTGTTTTTAAGATAGAGAGGTTGGGACTTTCCACACATGTTATATTTGACTAACATATCTTATGTACAAAATTTCATAAGGATCGGCCGACTATATCCTATAGATGTCATACAACGATCGGAATTGGCATAACTTTGGTGTTTTTTAAGTTAGAAAGATGGGACTTGGCACAGATTCTATTTTGGGCAAAATAATCTGATTTGCCAAATTTCATAAGGATCGGCCGACTATATACGATCTGCTATACATCTAATAATATAAGATGCGTGGCGCCACCTAGCGAACTGTGGCTCAACTGCAAGGGTATATAAACTTCGGCTCCGCCCGAAGTTAGCTTTCCTTTCTTGTTAGTTTTCAGTTCAATTTGGCGATATTGAAAAAACTTCCATTTACATGCTTTATTTTTAGTTCACTTATGTTTAATCCCTCCCGGATGCTACTGTCTTTTGTACTAGGGTAAATGCGTTCCTTCGCTGCCCAGAGCGTTCCACTCTGGTGTGATGATAATTTTATGTTCAATGGTGAGACTGCGGGTTTGTATTGTTACAGCAACCAGTAAGGGCCATAGATCTAGTTGGGCGCCAATTAAGATTCCTGCGGGTTCCAGCGTAGTGGACGAGGCTTCCAAAGATGCAGACTACCGGGATCCCGGTTGCACCCCTTTCACGCGTGCTGTGGCGAAGGTCAGCGGCAAACTGCGTATAGTCGCTTGAGGAGACTCGACGGAGTCTCGATCAATAGCCAGGAAGTTTTCCACTCGAAACTTATCCCACGTGGATCAGAAGTTAGACAAAGAATATAGTCGGATACTTCTTTATTTTAATGCGTCTCGATTGACCGCTTATCTCTAACTAAAAAACTATCCTCCTGTACCCTTGGTCCACGCTTCAGACAAAAAAAACCAATTCTCTTTTGAACTTCAGCTCGGGTGCCGTTGGCGCTTATCGGCAAGTAAGACCGCTAGCCTAGGCAAAAACTATCAATCGTATGATTCGTAGCGATGATGCTCTAATTCACCAGAGCAGCATCTACGCATACCTCGAAATGGCTCTACTTTAAGAAGTCAGTAAATAATAGCCGGTTGACTATTGTTAACTTATACATTGACGACATACGTACAAAAAGCCAATATGAGGATACAAATCGACAAATGCCACTTTTTCAAAAAAGAAGTCGATTTTCTGAGATACACGATTTCAGAAGAGGGAATTAAAACCAACATCGAAAAAATCAAGACAATTAAAAACTTCCCAATACCCAAAACACTAAAGGAACTTCAATCAGTTTTAGGAATGACAAGCTATTATAGGAGATTTATTAAAGATTACGCGAAGATAGCCAAACCTTTAACTGCCCTCCTAAGGAGAGACGAAGTACGCGTATCCTAATACAAGTCAAGCAGAATAGCCATTAATCTGGACAAAGAAGCAACGGGTGCATTCGAAAAACTTAAAAACACACTTATATCTGTGGAAGTAACACTAGCGTACCCAGACTTCACGAAGGAATTCCAACTGACCACAGACGCATCAAATTTTGCCATAGGAGCCGTTTTAGAACAGAACCATAGACCAATAACATTCATATCCCGTACCCTCTCGAAAACCGAAGAAAATTACGCAACGAACGAAAGGGAAATGTTAGCCATCGTATGGGCTCTCCAAAGCTTAAGTCTTTATCTGTACGGATATTCGAAAGTTACAATTTATACAGACCACCAACCCCTGACCTTTTCAAATAGTACAAATAATCACAATGCCAAGCTTAAACGCTGGAGGGACATTATCGGCGAATATAGTAGCATACGCCCTATCCAGAGCCCGACCAGAAGTTAATTCAATCCATTTAGACTCTACAATCCACAGCGACGAAAGTTCCTCACATAATCTAATATTCTAAGTAGAAGCCCCGATCAACGCATTTAAAAACCAATTTTTTTTATTAAAAGAAAACACTGATGCAAATAACTTCAAAATTCCATTTCCAACTTTTCATCGCCATATAATAAAAAAGATTTCTTACACAGAACAGGAAATCATTAATATACTCCGAGCCCGATTAGATCCCAGAATTATCAAGGGTATCTACACTTACCCTGAAATCAGAAAAAATAATGGGAAAAATTCAAGCTATTTTTCCTACGCATTTCAAGTCTTACAAAGTTAAGTTTATTAGTAATCAAGTTGAAGATGTACCATCAGAAACAACCCAGAATCAGATCATTACATTAGAACACAAAAGGGCACACAGAGACGCAAACAAAAACAAAATACAAATACTTCTTCCCACAAGCTCAAAGGAAAATTCAGGCAATAGTCCAATCCTGTCAAACATGTAGAGAATCCAAATACGATAGACATTCACCGAAGGGGGAAATCCCACCAATTCCCATCCCTAAGTACCCAGGAGAAATCATCCACATAGACATTTATATTACAGAAAAAAACAATATTCTAAGTGGTCTCGACAAGTTCTCAAAATACGCCCAAATCAAGATATTAAACTCAAGGGTCTCCGAGGACATTAAAACGCCTTTGAGAGAAATGCTGATAGCATTCGGCATGCCCAAGTGGGTAGAAATGGACAACGAACGCGCCTAAAACTCTGCAGCGATTCGATTCCTTTAAGAAGATCAACTTAAAATATCAATCCATACAATANGAATTCTCCCTTCTACAACGCTAGTCGCTCGTTGCGAACATCCAGCACTTGGTGAACGCTGAGCTTGCGAGGTGGTGCTCGGGCGATTATTGGATCCGGTTGTTGTTGACCTTGAGGTAGGTCTGGTATTCGGGCGAGTTCTAGGAACGGCACCTGTTCGCGAGTTTAAATTGGATCCGTTTTGACTCCTCGGAACTTCTAAGGTAGTGTCTTGTGATCCTCGCGTGCTATTATTTAGCTGCGAAGATAAGCATGGTTGTCGACAATTTGGACACGTTTCATTTTGCGGTAACCATGCAGTTACGCACGTTCGATGAAAGCGGAGTTGACACGGAGTTTCGACAAATTCTATCTCGGCGTTGGTGTCATTGCATATGGAGCATTTCACCGACTCAACGGCCAATCTTGAACTATTTTCAGGACTACGCCGGACTGACATTATTTCGATTTCGGATATTCAAAAACAACAGAAAGATAACGAAAGTTGATTGATAATAATTCTATTATTTTCCCTATTTAATTTCGGAAACCTTAATTTTATTCGATATTTGGGTATTATCTTTTGCTGTATCGATTTCATTTAATATATTACAAGGGTTTCTGTCAGTCTCTTCATATCTCTATTGAATCTAAAACAACCTGATGTGCTCGTTGCGATAAATGAAAGAGTATACTCCTGAATATTCCAACCAATATAATTCTCAATTTCATTTAGGCAACTTACTGACAATAATAGAGTGAGATGAAAATTGAAGCCAAAATATTGGAAAATGAGGTATTGCTGAATTTTCCAACAATTACAATTCTCGAATTTATGAATATTTATGGTTTGGTGAGTTGATCAAGGGCTAAGAAGGAGTTATTGCTGAAACATTCCAGCCAATACAGTCTAGACTCCTTTTTCCTTAAATTCATATATAAACAAAAAAGGATATTTCAAGAGAAACATCTTTCCTAATCCTTAATTTGTTCCCTGGTCTGGTTTTGAGGATTTCCCAAAACACAGCAATCCCAGAGGAATCAAAAAGAAGGGTTTTCTGAAACTAACGAAACTTTTTTTGGAAGGCTGACTGTTAGGATGGGTTGGAGGACAGCTCGTCAGAGCAGGGGCTGCGATTTGGTGTTTTGTTCGTTGCTTAGCTAGATGTTTTGATAGCCCCACGTTGGGCGCCATTTTATTCTGTGACGAACACGGTGTAGTGGATACCGATTGGTTGCATACTCTGCCTACGGGAACGGCCTAGCTCAGAGAAGAGGCAAGGAGGTCGGTTATTTCCTAATCAGCATCACCGCCACACAATAAAAATTTGTAGACAGAGTTAGAAAGGGGGTTACAGTCCTTTGGAAGGATACGAAGTCGAGACAGGAAGCCTTGCTTTTGGAAGAACTAAGGTGGTGAGGTTCTTCTGCTTGGCCCGCCCTACCTGTAAAGAATCAACAACGAATGGTTGCTGCCCTTACCAATTTATATTGAAATCGATCAGCTCAGGTGCCCATAAAAATTATAAATTTACTTCATTTCAAATATCAAAATTCATTACAAAAACATAATTGCTTCTTCTTCAGCCTGCATGCCTAACCTAAACCCTTACTCCTAATTGTTCCTAATTCTACAAAATGAGTTTAATACAGCTTAATTAATAAATTGGAAGGTAAAATAAAAATGTGCAAATAAAGAAAGATATATATATATTAGGGCGGTTCGATTTGTAGGGGGTCAAAAAAATCGCTTAGGCACATATGATTTTTGGATTCTTGGGATCAAAATAAGAAACTTTGCTCAAGAGACCATACCTCTAAAATGAATTCTAATGTCCCTCGTTTTAACGTAAAGGAAAAATCCTGTTTTGACCCATTTAGAGTGCCCCAATCGAGTCCAAATGTATGAACGACCCCCACTAACTTTGGAGGGTCGACCCACCCATACCCCCCTGTGGTACCCCCCTGGGACCCCAAGGGACGAAAAGGAGGAGAGGCGGTGGGCGGAGCAACAGGTTTTGAGTTAAATTTTCATAGCATACTTTTAGGTGCTGTGATTTTGTGATATTTTTGTAAGGGAGAATCCCTCCTGTGGGATCCTAGGGGGGTACCACAAGCATGGGTGGGTCGACCCTCCAAAGTTAGTGGGGGTCGTTCATACATTTGGACTCGATTGGGGCACTCTAAATGGGTCAAAACAGGATTTTTCCTTTACGTTAAAACGAGGGACATTAGAATTCATTTTAGAGGTATGGTCTCTTGAGCAAAGTTTCTTATTTTGATCCCAAGAATCCAAAAATCATATGTGCCTAAGCGATTTTTTTGACCCCCTACAAATCGAACCGCCCTAATATATATATATCTTTCTTTATTTGCACATTTTTATTTTACCTTCCAATTTATTAATTAAGCTGTATTAAACTCATTTTGTAGAATTAGGAACAATTAGGAGTAAGGGTTTAGGTTAGGCATGCAGGCTGAAGAAGAAGCAATTATGTTTTTGTAATGAATTTTGATATTTGAAATGAAGTAAATTTATAATTTTTATGGGCACCTGAGCTGATCGATTTCAATATAAATTGGTAAGGGCAGCAACCATTCGTTGTTGATTCTTTACAGGTAGGGCGGGCCAAGCAGAAGAACCTCACCACCTTAGTTCTTCCAAAAGCAAGGCTTCCTGTCTCGACTTCGTATCCTTCCAAAGGACTGTAACCCCCTTTCTAACTCTGTCTACAAATTTTTATTGTGTGGCGGTGATGCTGATTAGGAAATAACCGACCTCCTTGCCTCTTCTCTGAGCTAGGCCGTTCCCGTAGGCAGAGTATGCAACCAATCGGTATCCACTACACCGTGTTCGTCACAGAATAAAATGGCGCCCAACGTGGGGCTATCAAAACATCTAGCTAAGCAACGAACAAAACACCAAATCGCAGCCCCTGCTCTGACGAGCTGTCCTCCAACCCATCCTAACAGTCAGCCTTCCAAAAAAAGTTTCGTTAGTTTCAGAAAACCCTTCTTTTTGATTCCTCTGGGATTGCTGTGTTTTGGGAAATCCTCAAAACCAGACCAGGGAACAAATTAAGGATTAGGAAAGATGTTTCTCTTGAAATATCCTTTTTTGTTTATATATGAATTTAAGGAAAAAGGAGTCTAGACTGTATTGGCTGGAATGTTTCAGCAATAACTCCTTCTTAGCCCTTGATCAACTCACCAAACCATAAATATTCATAAATTCGAGAATTGTAATTGTTGGAAAATTCAGCAATACCTCATTTTCCAATATTTTGGCTTCAATTTTCATCTCACTCTATTATTGTCAGTAAGTTGCCTAAATGAAATTGAGAATTATATTGGTTGGAATATTCAGGAGTATACTCTTTCATTTATCGCAACGAGCACATCAGGTTGTTTTAGATTCAATAGAGATATGAAGAGACTGACAGAAACCCTTGTAATATATTAAATGAAATCGATACAGCAAAAGATAATACCCAAATATCGAATAAAATTAAGGTTTCCGAAATTAAATAGGGAAAATAATAGAATTATTATCAATCAACTTTCGTTATCTTTCTGTTGTTTTTGAATATCCGAAATCGAAATAATGTCAGTCCGGCGTAGTCCTGAAAATAGTTCAAGATTGGCCGTTGAGTCGGTGAAATGCTCCATATGCAATGACACCAACGCCGAGATAGAATTTGTCGAAACTCCGTGTCAACTCCGCTTTCATCGAACGTGCGTAACTGCATGGTTACCGCAAAATGAAACGTGTCCAAATTGTCGACAACCATGCTTATCTTCGCAGCTAAATAATAGCACGCGAGGATCACAAGACACTACCTTAGAAGTTCCGAGGAGTCAAAACGGATCCAATTTAAACTCGCGAACAGGTGCCGTTCCTAGAACTCGCCCGAATACCAGACCTACCTCAAGGTCAACAACAACCGGATCCAATAATCGCCCGAGCACCACCTCGCAAGCTCAGCGTTCACCAAGTGCTGGATGTTCGCAACGAGCGACTAGCGTTGTAGAAGGGAGAATTCAGGAACTCATAACAAATGCTTTAGAAGCATACCAAACCCAACTCTCTTCGACATTATCAGAACAAATAAGTCTGGCAATGCAAAACCTTAACACTTACCTACTTCTCAAAGACAATCACTTGAGTGGGCTTCGGAATTACCGACAGCCGACCCATTGCAAAGTCAGTTTTTCGATAATCATGTGTCAGGTAACCATAACATATCCGACAATCGTTCCCTGGAGAATCGTAGAGAGAATCACACCATCCGACCTGACCAAATTTCAAGTTTAATTGTTCACTGGAAGCTAAAACTTTCCGGGTCACCAAAAGACATTTCCGTAGAAGATTTTATATATCGAGTGAATACTTTAACACGTCGCTCATTAAATGGGAACTTTGATCTTTTGTATCAGTATGCGAATTTATTTCTTGTACGCCCAGCTTTAACCTTCTTTTGGCGATGCCATAAAAGTTCAGAGGAGATGAATTGGCGATTACTTTGTTCTCCGTTAAGGGAACGTATAAAGACCAACGATCAGATCAGGACATTCGAGCCGCGATGCGTAAAAGAAGGCAGAGAAATAGTGAATGTTTCGACGATTTTCTTGACTCCATCATAGCCACCGTCGATGTGCTATCTGAACCCATTTCAGACTCAAAGTTGGCTCAGACAATAAGAAACAACCTAAGATCTGACCTAGGACACGACCTTCTACATATAGAAACCCCAACTATAGCTGCTTTACGCAAGCAGTGTCACCGTCATGAAGAAAAATAGTTCACGTTACCGACCGATAAGGCGGAACGTAAATGAGATTTATTTAGACGAAGAGCCTGAAGAATCCTTACAAGGAATACAACCACAGATTTAGGCGATTCGAAATGAGAATCGAACGAAATGCTGGAATTGTGACACGATAGGTCATCGATTCAAAGATTGCCCTAAGCCTCATCGAGTATTTTGCTACGGGTGTGGCGCGATAAATATTTATAAGCCCACTTGCCCAAGCTGCTCCCAAAAATCGGGAAACTTCCAGGCGGACAACCGTGCCAATCCAAGACCGGATGCCCGACTGTAGACTCGGACGAGGAGAAGTATTAATCAAATGTAAGCATAGCAATTCCTGACCACCCAAAACAGACACCGGACAATTCCCATGATCGACATATCAAGCCTTATCATGTTCGGTTAAGAAAATACAATGAAATCAGATGAAGAATATTTACAAGCGATGGTTGTAGGACAAACAAAAGTCGCGCAGCAGCACGACTTTGAGAATTCTGGAGATCAAAACATGGCTACAATAGTTGCGTAATATCAGCAATTAGCAAAGTAAGCAATGACATCCGCTCGTTCGCAAATCTAGTCGTGTTCAATAAACCGTACTTAGCATTGCTAGCTAGTGGCGCGAATAAGAGCGTAGTCGGCGGAGCGTTAGCTAAAAATATTGTTTCAGGAAAATATAAATACAATAAGGCTCACGGCCACGTACGAACCGCAGATGGAACAAAACAACCCTCGGCACTTTCACAATTAAGATTAAATATTACAACGTTGAGACAGAAATTGAGTTCTTAATAGTACCATCGATCACACTCGATGTTATTTGTGGAATAGATTTCTGGGAAATATTTGGAATTTCTGTTTATTTAGGAAACCAAGTAAATGAATTAAACTTTGAGAAAGATTCTTCCAAACTTAAGTTATCACCTGTGGAGCGATCCAGACTCAAAGGCGTAATAGATTTCTGTCCGTCATCTGACAGAGATGGTCTTGGCATTTCGAACTTAATCGAACACTCGATTGATACCGGCAATGCCAAACCAATCAAACAAAGACATTACTCGTTATCACCAGCGCGTGAAAAGCTTCTGTGCGCTGAGATCGACAGGATGAATAAATGTAATTGAAAAAGCCTCCGCTTTTCAGTATCCTTAAGTGTGAATCTTTAAGTGTTTCACCTAATTAGGAAGAACCTAACAAATCCCATCGAGTCAAATAATCTAATCCGTCTAATGAGTGGTACATATAGAATGCCTCAAACAGAAAACGATCATGCTGAAAACTTGAACAAAGTGTTTATAACATTACAAAAAGCCAATATGAGGAGACAAATCGACAAATGCCACTTTTTCAAAAAAGAAGTCGATTTTCTGAGATACTCGATTTTAGAAGTTGGACTTAAAACCAACATCGAAAAAATCAAGACAATTAAAAACTTCCCAATACCCAAAACACTAAAGGAACTTCAATCAGTTTTAGGAATGACAAGCTATTATAGGAGATTTATTAAAGATTACGCGAAGATAGCCAAACCTTTAACTGCCCTCCTAAGGAGAGACGAAGTACGCGTATCCAAATACAAGTCAAGCAGAATAGCCATTAATCTGGACAAAGAAGCAACGGGTGCATTCGAAAAACTTAAAAACACACTTATATCTGTGGAAGTAACACTAGCGTACCCAGACTTCACGAAGGAATTCCAACTGACCACAGACGCATCAAATTTTGCCATAGGAGCCGTTTTAGAACAGAACCATAGACCAATAACATTCATATCCCGTACCCTCTCGAAAACCGAAGAAAATTACGCAACGAACGAAAGGGAAATGTTAGCCATCGTATGGGCTCTCCAAAGCTTAAGTCTTTATCTGTACGGATATTCGAAAGTTACAATTTATACAGACCACCAACCCCTGACCTTTTCAAATAGTACAAATAATCACAATGCCAAGCTTAAACGCTGGAGGGACATTATCGGCGAATATAGTAGCATACGCCCTATCCAGAGCCCGACCAGAAGTTAATTCAATCCATTTAGACTCTACAATCCACAGCGACGAAAGTTCCTCACATAATCTAATATTCTAAGTAGAAGCCCCGATCAACGCATTTAAAAACCAATTTTTTTTATTAAAAGAAAACACTGATGCAAATAACTTCGAAATTCCATTTCCAACTTTTCATCGCCATATAATAAAAAAGATTTCTTACACAGAACAGGAAATCATTAATATACTCCGAGCCCGATTAGATCCCAGAATTATCAAGGGTATCTACACTTACCCTGAAATCAGAAAAAATAATGGGAAAAATTCAAGCTATTTTTCCTACGCATTTCAAGTCTTACAAAGTTAAGTTTATTAGTAATCAAGTTGAAGATGTACCATCAGAAACAACCCAGAATCAGATCATTACATTAGAACACAAAAGGGCACACAGAGACGCAAACAAAAACAAAATACAAATACTTCTTCCCACAAGCTCAAAGGAAAATTCAGGCAATAGTCCAATCCTGTCAAACATGTAGAGAATCCAAATACGATAGACATTCACCGAAGGGGGAAATCCCACCAATTCCCATCCCTAAGTACCCAGGAGAAATCATCCACATAGACATTTATATTACAGAAAAAAACAATATTCTAAGTGGTCTCGACAAGTTCTCAAAATACGCCCAAATCAAGATATTAAACTCAAGGGTCTCCGAGGACATTAAAACGCCTTTGAGAGAAATGCTGATAGCATTCGGCATGCCCAAGTGGGTAGAAATGGACAACGAACGCGCCTAAAACTCTGCAGCGATTCGATTCCTTTAAGAAGATCAACTTAAAATATCAATCCATACAATAGCCCCATACGCTTCAACCAGTAACGGTCAGGTAGAACGATTTCATTCAACACTTTCGGAAATCATGAGGTGCATCAAAAAAGACAACGGGAATATGACATTTGAAGACCAAATTTTCAAATCAGTCGAAAAATACAAAAGGTCCATCCATTCAGTAATAAATAAAAAACCAGTTGAGGTGTTTTTCAGAAGGTCCCCTCCGAACACCACAGAAGACATAGAGACAGAGCGGACCGAAATCAGGGAAAAAATAAATGACAAACAAGTAGCCGACTTATAATACCATAATCTGGATAAAGTACAGCCAAAATAATATGAAAAAGTAGATAAAATGCATATAAAAATCGACAAAAGGTATCAAACTTACTCCACGCTAAAAAAAAGAAACAGAAAAAGAAAATAATAACACTACAATTAAAACTCAATCCGGGAAAATAATGCACAAGAATAACATCAGAAACTAACTTTTAGACTATTCATACCAACTTGCCTTAGCCTGTTTACAAGTCCTTGATTATTCAAATTTACAAATGATCTCACTTGAGACTGTACGTGCAATCAGTCGAAGGCCAAACAAGAGGGAACATTTAAAATCATCCATACATTCGACATAAAGGAATACGACAAAAAATTTGACGAACTTAGCAAAGGACTAAACAACCTCACCCCATCATATCATCTATACCCTGTGAGGGTACGAATATTATTTTTTTACTGCGAAAAAAAAAGAGAAGATAAACTCTAATGTAAACAAACCGTAGTCGATAGTAGACGATAGTTAGTAGTCGAATAAAATAAGTCGATAACAGATCGCTGCTACAGCTCTTTAAAGCTGTTAAGGCAAACAATCTGGCAACCCCGTTTATCTGACAATTTTGACAACCAAATTTCCTCTTAATTGGCTTGTTCTTTTGCGATCAAAACGCCAAAGTGAAAAGTTGTCTATAACGCAAATTATATAGTGAATATCACCAACGTGGAAATTGGGATAGTACCGAACACGGTACACCAGTGTGACTGAGAGCAGCAGCGGAACGTTGGCCGTGGATGTGCCCAGCGTTCGCCGCTGCACGTGTGTTGTGGTTGTGGCGGAAAAAGACTCCAGGTGAGCCGACCAATATGTCGCTATTTAGAATAATAATGAAAGTGTTCTAGGTAGTGTTAGAAAACCCCACCGATCGTTTACGTAGCGCTCACCAAAAGCCTACGTCAAGCAACCGATCGAGTTTCGACCCAGAGGTCTACGGCGGAGCCACCGCGTGGATCATCGGCCAGGCATCCAGGAAAAGCTTTCCTCGATCAGCCCCTAAACGTGCGTGAAACCGGTCCAGACTCGAACCACGATAGGCGAGGTCTGTGGCCGGGCGACGTGTGCGTGATTGGGGCCGCAGCAGAATAGGAGCGGAGCTGGAACCTCGCCACCCAGGAGCGTGGAGGTGACACAACCTCACTTTCCGACGCAGAGCCTCATGTTCGTTTGAGCCGACCTCGACCAAGTTATGGGCTAGCTCGACGATCGCTGCGGCTGACATCTCGTCCATAGTGACGACTCAACACTAAAAACAACATCCTGGAGAAGATTAAGTAGAATCTATTAATTTTTTTTTTTNAAACACTAAAGGAACTTCAATCAGTTTTAGGAATGACAAGCTATTATAGGAGATTTATTAAAGATTACGCGAAGATAGCCAAACCTTTAACTGCCCTCCTAAGGAGAGACGAAGTACGCGTATCCTAATACAAGTCAAGCAGAATAGCCATTAATCTGGACAAAGAAGCAACGGGTGCATTCGAAAAACTTAAAAACACACTTATATCTGTGGAAGTAACACTAGCGTACCCAGACTTCACGAAGGAATTCCAACTGACCACAGACGCATCAAATTTTGCCATAGGAGCCGTTTTAGAACAGAACCATAGACCAATAACATTCATATCCCGTACCCTCTCGAAAACCGAAGAAAATTACGCAACGAACGAAAGGGAAATGTTAGCCATCGTATGGGCTCTCCAAAGCTTAAGTCTTTATCTGTACGGATATTCGAAAGTTACAATTTATACAGACCACCAACCCCTGACCTTTTCAAATAGTACAAATAATCACAATGCCAAGCTTAAACGCTGGAGGGACATTATCGGCGAATATAGTAGCATACGCCCTATCCAGAGCCCGACCAGAAGTTAATTCAATCCATTTAGACTCTACAATCCACAGCGACGAAAGTTCCTCACATAATCTAATATTCTAAGTAGAAGCCCCGATCAACGCATTTAAAAACCAATTTTTTTTATTAAAAGAAAACACTGATGCAAATAACTTCGAAATTCCATTTCCAACTTTTCATCGCCATATAATAAAAAAGATTTCTTACACAGAACAGGAAATCATTAATATACTCCGAGCCCGATTAGATCCCAGAATTATCAAGGGTATCTACACTTACCCTGAAATCAGAAAAAATAATGGGAAAAATTCAAGCTATTTTTCCTACGCATTTCAAGTCTTACAAAGTTAGGTTTATTAGTAATCAAGTTGAAGATGTACCATCAGAAACAACCCAGAATCAGATCATTACATTAGAACACAAAAGGGCACACAGAGACGCAAACAAAAACAAAATACAAATACTTCTTCCCACAAGCTCAAAGGAAAATTCAGGCAATAGTCCAATCCTGTCAAACATGTAGAGAATCCAAATACGATAGACATTCACCGAAGGGGGAAATCCCACCAATTCCCATCCCTAAGTACCCAGGAGAAATCATCCACATAGACATTTATATTACAGAAAAAAACAATATTCTAACTGGTCTCGACAAGTTCTCAAAATACGCCCAAATCAAGATATTAAACTCAAGGGTCTCCGAGGACATTAAAACGCCTTTGAGAGAAATGCTGATAGCATTCGGCATGCCCAAGTGGGTAGAAATGGACAACGAACGCGCCTAAAACTCTGCAGCGATTCGATTCCTTTAAGAAGATCAACTTAAAATATCAATCCATACAATAGCCCCATGGATTAATAGCAGCCAAAATAATATGAAAAAGTAGATAAAATGCATATAAAAATCGACAAAAGGTATCAAACTTACTCCACGCTAAAAAAAAGAAACAGAAAAAGAAAATAATAACACTACAATTAAAACTCAATCCGGGAAAATAATACACAAGAATAACATCAGAAACTAACTTTCAGACTATTCATACCAACTTGCCTTAGCCTGTTTACAAGTCCTTGATTATTCAAATTTACAAATGATCTCTCTTGAGACTGTACGTGCAATCAGACGAAGGCCAAACAAGAGGGAACATTCAAAATCATCCATACATTCGACATAAAGGAATACGACAAAAAATTTGACGAACTTAGCAAAGGACTAAACAACCTCACCCCATCACATCATCTATACCCTGTGAGGGTACGAATATTATTTTTTTACTGCGAAAAATAAACAGAGAAGATAAACTCTAATGTAAACAAACAGTAGTCGATAGTTAGTAGACGATAGCTAGTAGTCGAATAAAATAAGTCGATAATAGATCGCTGTTTCAGCCCTTTAAAGCTGTTAAGACGAACAATCTGGCAACCCCGACTATCTGACAATTTTGACAACCGAATTTCCTCTTAATTGACTTGTTCTTTTGCGATCAAAACGCCAAAGTGAAAAGATTTCTATAACGCAAATTATATAGTGAATATCACCAACGTGGAAATTGGGATAGTACCGAACACGGTACACCAGTGTGACTGAGAGCAGCACCGGAACGTTGGCCGTGGATGTGCCCAGCGTTCGCCGCTGCACGTGTGTTGTGGTTGTGGCGGAAAAAGACTCCAGGTGAGCCGACCAATATGTCGCTATTTAGAATAATAATGAAAGTGTTCTAGGTAGTGTTAGAAAACCCCACCGATCGTTTACGTAGCGCTCACCAAAAGCCTACGTCAAGCAACCGATCGAGTTTCGACCCAGAGGTCTACGGCGGAGCCACCGCGTGGATCATCGGCCAGGCACCCAGGAAAAGCTTTCCTCGATCAGCCCCTAAACGTGCGCGAAACCGGTCCAGACTCGAACCACGATAGGCGAGGTCTGTGGCCGGCGGCGTGTGCGTGATTGGGGCCGCAGCAGATCAGGAGCGGAGCTGGAACCTCACCACCCAGGAGCGTGGAGTTGACATAAACTGACTTTCCGACGCAGAGCCTCATGTTCGTTTGAACCGACCTCGATTCGATGAGAAGATTAAGTAGAATCTAATTTTTTTTTTTTTTTGTAAATTATATTGGATCGAACCTAGACTCATCTTCTTTTTCTGTAGTGCATTGATAAGATTTTGGCAACATGTACATCAAAACTCCATAATTTAATTCGCATTTAACCCGTTCACCCAAAACATCCAGCGCTCTCGTCTAAGGCTTCCTGTCTCGACTTCGTATCCTTCCAAAGGACTGTAACCCCCTTCCTAACTCTGTCTACAAATTTTTATTGTGTGGCGGTGATGCTGATTAGGAAGTAACCGAACTCCTTGCCTCTTCTCTGAGCTAGGCCGTTCCCGTCGGCAGAGTATGCAACCAATCGGTATCCACTACACCGTGTTCGTTACAACCCCTACCTGCCTTACGAATTAAATCAAATAAAACAAAACCTTCGCAAACTAAGAACAAGCAATAGACAAAAAAGAGCAATAGAAATCCTATGAATGGCATGGAAATGGTTGGCAGGAACACCGGATCATGGTGGTCCACGAAATACTAAAAAACAAAATAAACGGACAATTAGAAAATAATAATAAGCAACTTATAAAATTAATCAAATAAGTAACGTAACGAATGCCATTCTAAAAATAATTCAAACGAAATAATTAACGAAGAGGCAAATATCCTCATATATAAAATTCAAAAAGTAAAAGAAGAAATTTCTAATATACTACATGCAATAACTTGGGCCAAAACAAATATTATAAACTCTTTTATATTCTCAACAATTGAAACCAATTTTTTAGAACAAATTTTTAATAAAGAAAATAATCTGTTTATAAATATGAAAGAACTACTAGAATTTTCAAAAATCAAACTTGTATCAACTAATAAAGTCCTTCTGTATATCATAAGTATCCCAATAATAAGTAATGAAATCTGTAGAACTCAAAGCAGTAAAAAAGGCTCATATAATATATGACATAAAATATGAAAACTTTTTAGAATGTAAAAAGAAACTATTTGCTATATTAAAACCATGTAAATCGCATAATGATTGAACCAGTTGTGTTAAGGAAAAACTGTTAGACTTAAGCAACGACACTTGCGTGAGCGCTCTATTAAACCTAAGACCCCCGGAATTCAATCAACAGTCAACACGTGCCTAATTTTAAGGAATTACTACCGGGAACGCTGATGCTGAACGACTTTTATGGAATGGTGTCTTTGGACGGAAAGAACCTTAGTCTTCAAGGATCCTTCAGCACAGGAACTCCACAGTACAGATCGGCGAAAACACCTATAGAACTGAAAAGGTCACTTTGGTAGACCCCAAACCTTTTCCAACTGTCCGCGGTAAACCCTTAAGTTAACGAAGTCCTCTCTCTTCAATTAATCAAAGAATTAAAAATAAATAACACTCAGATTCTGAAAAAAATTAAAAAAGAGAAGACAATCGAGGCTCATAATGATCATAAGTCTGATCACAATGCTAGTTAGAAAAACACCGGAGGATCCAAACCCACCTAACCCTTTTCTCTTCTACGTTGGGAACGAGGACGCCCGCGTTTAAGGGGGGAAGAGTTAACACCTAAAATGTCAAATACTAAATAATACCGAATTAGCTAATAAAACGCCAGTGCAGCCACACGCGCATAAGTTCTTAACAACTGCAAAAGAGCTTACACAACCGCATTGAGTGCACCGCGCACCGGATGCAATATGATGCCGTGGCACCAATAAGGGTCACATGGATCGAAGGACACGTGCGCTGAGTAAGCATTGATCGTAGGAAAGCCAAAAGAAAGAAAACACCCAAATTTTTGGCAAGCTCACTGAACTTAGTCAAAAGTGAGCATCCTGAGTCGACATAAGCATGTCCGTCTGTCTGTCGGTTTCTACGCAAGCAAGTCTCCCAGTTTTAGAGCTATCAAGTTGAAACTTTGCACACATCCTTCTTATTTTGCAGGCAGCATATTAGTCGGAATATTCTATAGCTGTCATATAGGTGAAAGATCGGGAATGACAAAACTTTTGGCTTTTTTTTAATGATATAATGTTGAGAATATAATGTTTTTGGAAAATGAAAAAAACTAGCTTACTTGATAAAAAACTTGCTACACCCAGGCGGTCGAGCTCCTCATAGTTATCAAGGGCTGTCCGTGTCTCCGACTAATTTTGGAAGGCGATTTGGAGGTCAAATCAATCGAGAGTATTAAAATCTTCACTACTTCGAAAACCCCACAAAAGGGCAAGGATCCCGATTATACGGATCGAAAATCATTGCCAACTTCTCCTCCTCCAGAAAAAAACACTTACTTATAGTTACCGTCGAAGCATTGTCAATGCTAGCAAGAATAGCGATAATCGCGTTAATCATCCCAAGAAGATGGGATAAACATTCAAAAAAAGCAAAAAAAATATCTCCTTAGGAAGATCACTTATCACATGCTTCAACAAACGCGGCTTTGTCCAAAAACACCTCACGTATTTATTTATCGCCTTAAGCACAGACTCTTCCCCCAATAGGCCACGATGAAGGCTCGGCATGAGGGTTCTGCTCATAAAGGTAGAAAGGTAGAGGTTCTATAAATGGTTTGGGTCCACCATGGTGGAGAACAGTAACCACTCCGGTGTTACCGGAGATGAAGAACATTCAGCCACTCCGCATAACCTCCACTAAGAGTACGAAGCCTAAAAGCGCATTGAAACGCGCAACATCCCACTCAGACAGCTGTTTGTGCGTGCGCTTTATGTACGCGACGATGCCCTCCATTTCGCCAAGCCGCATGTTCAGCATTACTTCCGAAAATGTCTCCACCGCTTTCAAGGATGACAGCAAGTCTTGGATATCCTCAAAACGGACGTCGGCCCTTTGGCTCAGAAAGAGCTTGCTTATATGAGATACAGACTAGAAAAACGGATTAATTTTTGCAAAAAATAATTTATTTTATTTTGTTTATTTATTGATAGTTCACGGCCCATTGTACAACTGCTATATAAATATTGAAAATATGGTGAAAATATGTATGAACACTTAATAGCAATTTTAAAATATCGAATGCATTATGTGTATGAAAATAGATGTTAATAATTTGCGGACAAACCAAATATTGTTTTTCAATATTATATTTTAGGCCTGAAATTTTTAAATTGGAAAATAATTCACTAAATTATTTTTCCGCGCACAATCCCGTCGGAATTCACAAAAATTTTAAGTTACCGAGCATTTTCGGGTAAATGTAATTAATGTTCAGAATTTAATTGTTTGGTCAGCCTTTTCAATGATTTTTTCCCTTTTTTCCAAAATAACAAAAAAGGGAATTATCAGTTTCCCAACGTTATAAAATGTTTATTTTGTTCACATATGAAATGGAGTGCCAGATAGCTCCGATTTAGAATGCGTATGCACTTAGATAGAGAGTGCAAGTGGGCCCGCCTTTTAGCATAGGACGGGCGAAAGCTCGTTAACTTAATGACAAAGATAAAATAAAGCCGAGCGGCCGAGAAGAGTCGGCTTGCGACTAACAACAGCGATGAGAAAATAATTATATGCTAAACTATAATTATCACATTTATATATATATGTTACATTTATATTGATTCAATTTATGCCGTGGCTGCTGCCTGACCCGAAAAAAAGAAATTCTGTTCGATTTTAACTTTACACAGGGGTTTCATTGTTCGATTGTTATAGACTTTTTGTTGTGCGTTCCTACAGAATTAAGTTGTAAGGTTAGTTAAGAATGATTTGAGGAATCATGAAAGAATTATCTTGTCGCATCTTGTTTTTAAGTAAGAAGAATGGAAATTTCTATTTTCAACAAAATTTCGTAAGAATTCGCCGACTGTATCTTTACGGGGGTATCTGGACGAAGTCCGATGACCGGCACAAAAACATGTGGATCGGAGGCCCAAGCAGGGCAATCGGGGGAGGGACAATAAAGAAAGCCCGCCGATAGAAAGACGGCGGTATTGGAGAAAGCTAACGGAGAAAGTAAATGAGCGGAGGATTAACGGCAGGAAGTAGATTTGCAAGGATTAACGGGCGCCTCGGGCACTATATAAGGAGGGCCCCTGGAGCAAATCGAGGGCGAGTCTTCTAGGGAAGCTGGGAGAATGAGTGAAAGACCCCCCGTGGGTAAGTCTGCCATTCAAGTTGGAAAGTTTCCTTGGAAGAGTTAGGAGTACAGGCTGAAGGACCCCTGTGGGTAAGTCCGACAGCCCTAAGTGCGGGCTATTATGGCGAGTGAGCAAGGATCTACGAAAAATAGCTTAAGGACCCCCTGTGTGTAAGTCCGGCGGCGGTACGCGAATCGAGCAAGGAGCAAGGGGAACAGGATCAAGGATCCGCGGCAAAGCTAAGGCCCAAGGGTAAAAGAGTCGGGTGGAGTTATTCCCGGACCCGACAGGTATCCCGGTGTAGTAGCGGCAACGACGGATCAGCCTGGCGTACGCCTTGTCTGCTCCTGACCGTTCGATCCAGGTGTGATCCTGTAACGCGAGGGATAGCCAACCCGGGAACTCAAGCCCAATAGTGAAACCAGGCAGGGACACCCCGGGAAGTCAAGAGAATCCTGATCCAGGCGCTGGAGCGTATGCACAGCGTATCACCTGGAGTCAAAGGAGACGCGACGCCCAAACCTCTGGCCTACCATAGATCCTGCGGGGCGTAGGCACGCAGGTGTTTGGAGGCGAGTGGCGAACGCGACCGGGGGCGTGTCCTGTACGGTAGGAAGGCCCTTCGTGCCCTGATCCGGCCGCTAAGCAGCGAGGAGCATATCCTGCCCGGCGTATGCCTGGGAGGTGAGCCACTCGGTCTGTTAACACGGATTAGGTGCCGGCCACGGCGAAAGGGCAAATCCAGGCAAGCCAAGGGTTCCGAGGTCCACGGCACCCTAAACGGAGAAACAGCAACGACGAGGGAGCAGCGACGACGAGGGAGCAGCGGCAACAGTAGAGCAGCGACGACGAGGGAGCAGCAGCGACGGACAGGCAGCAGCCGCGACGGACAGGCAGCGGCAGCAGAAGACAACAGGCAGCAACACAGGCCCCGCAACCAGTGTCCGTGAGTCCGAACGAAGGGAACCGAGAGCCGTTTCGGCGCCAGGCACCACGACCGCACGACCTGCCGGGCGCAAGCTTTGGGAGGGCGTGCGTATTGGCACCAACCCGGAGCGGGGGTCGGGGATCGACGGGAGGGCGAGCGGTCGGCTGAGCCAGACAGCCGGTGAGATTCTCTTTATTTCTTTGTAAATCAATTACAATAAAGGGGATTTATTTGAAAAGAAGCAATACCGTGTTATTTCTGGGCTTGGGCAATCACGTGGAATCTATAAATTCGGTGGAACGTACCCTCAACCTCTGTGAGCCGCGGCGTTTGTTGCGAGCAAAATATAGCAAAACAGTTCGTTTCACTACCATTTAGCTGAAGGATCCAAAATGAATGAATTCGATTTTTTAAAAGGCACTTTTTACAGGACCCAACTTATATGTCCTTATAACTTTAGCTTTAATATAGCGAACGAACGGAAAAATAATAGCTTAAGTGTTTTATACCCTTGCAGAGGGTATTATAATTTTGGTTAAAAGTGTGCAACCCAGGGAAGGAGACATCTCCGAACCTATAAAGTATACATATTCTTGATCAGGATCACCTCCTGAATCGCTATAAGCATGTCCGTCTCTCAGTTTAAAAGATATCGACTTGAAAATTTGCACACATCCTTCTTTTTTTTATTTTTTAATAAAAAATTAATTCTATGGTGAAATTCTCATAAGGATCGGCTAACTATATATTATCCGATATATATAATAATATAAGCTACTGAAGTTAGTTAAAACGGTATATCAGCTCTGCCCGAAGTTTGCTTTCCTGTTAAATATAGAATCTTAAGAATTTGTTTCAGATTTTTTATATTGGTTATATAATAAAATGTTTATAAAGATCGACCAATTATATCCGATATTTATAGCATTTTATGTAACCTTTTACCTAATTGCAAGGGCTTATTAAGGGAAAATGTTTTTTTATATTTTCTGTCTTGTTTTTTTTTTTGTAATTAAATGCTGACATATACCCACCTCGAGTATTTCATCGTCATCTTCATCGTCCACTTCTGCTTCCGCATATATTTTTTGACGTTGTACGTCGAAAATTCCGGAGTCGGGTACCATTCCGTCGTCTAAATAGGAGCGTTTCATATATTCCTGACCGTGCTTTAAGTCGATAGCTCCGGCCGCTGATGTAGTTCCTGTACCTGTACCACTTATTACAGTATGGTGGTGACGTAGGTCCGGTGGGGGTGTTAATAGAGGAAAAGAGCCAAACGGCGTCAGACCTGCCATGAGTCCGTTAGGCGCTTGTAATAGAAGCGGATGTGGCTGGGCGCTACGCCCGTCATGTGGCGAAATTTTCCGTCGTAAATGAGGAGAGTGAAGCTTTGGATTTGGATTGGCGCTGTGTCGATTTCTTGAGCGTCGGGAGCTAAACATCATGCTGCAACCATCCACTGTGCATTTGTGCATTTCACGCAAATGAACTGCCGAGAAGTGAATCTTCAGTGCGCCTTTGTCGCAGAAAGTCTTCAGACACACGTTACACTGAACCCTCTTTTTTCCAGTCACTGGGTTAATGAATTGAGTTCCCAAATTGGCCGGCATTGAACCCCACTGACGTTTATTGCTGCCGCCGCTTGGTAAGTGATTTTTTTTGGGGGCTAGCACCAAGCGGGTTATTCGTTGCGGTGTAGTACCCGGAATTGTGCCAGTGCCTGACATAGACCCTGATCCCGAGGCGGAGGAGCTGTCGGCTTTGCCTCCTCCACAAATTTGCATGCCGATAGCCTCCTTTTTTTCAGGAGCAGTAGAAGCGTGGGTGTGTGGATGCAATTGGGATCCGGCATTCTGTAGTTTTGAAGACGGAGCCGCCAGAGGAGGTGGTGGTGGTAAATGGTAAGCCATGGTCATAGCACTATAGAATTGGTTACTGCGATGTTGGTGATGAGTTGAAAATTCTGTTGGACTGGGTGGTATCGGACTCGAGAAGGCACTCAGTGAGGCCGACCTGATCTTTCGAAAATCAAAGGGCTGCATACTTTGAAATTCGCTGAAAGAATTTATTTGTGTGTCGCCTAATTTTTGCTGCAGCGGTAACGTGAGTCCGCGGGACTCACCACTAATCTGAATACCGCCATTTCCTCCTCCACCACCACCAGCACCACCGCTGTCCGTTGGAGAGCCTGAACTACGAAAATAGCTAATGGAAAGCTTTTGGTGCAGATGGCTCTGTAGCTGTAGCTGTGCGTTGGCCAATTGAGATAAATTTACACTCATAGATTGCCTCGGTGACGTTTGATGCGTCTGCGATTGAGGTGGAGTTTGAATGGAGTTAGATGATAACTGTTCTTGAACTTGTTGACGTATCGGTGTAGGCGACAGAGGTAACGCGAGAGGCAAAAACGGCGAGCTGCACCGACTAGGAGTCATGGAAACAGATCTGGACTTGGTGTCAAAATAGATACCCGAAGTGTCAGCGGAACTCAAACACCCCGCATGGTTAAATTGCGAGTTAAATTGATACAATTGGTAGAAAAAGTAGTCATGATTGATCAATGGGTATGCGTAGTCAATTTGATTGCATTTCTGTCTTGTCAAGCCAAAAACAGAGTTTACTCGGGAATCTATATCGTGACCAATTGACTGTTGTTGAGGATGTGGGTGCTGATGCGACTGCCGATGCAAGTGCGTATGCTTCCACTGGCCAATATTCATTAAGTTGCAGCTCCCAATTAAATTTTTAATTTTCAGACTTTGTCGTCTAATGATCAGACTTTGTCGTCTACTAATGTCGCCGTGTTTAGAAAACGTTGTTGCAAATTCGTGCACTGAAAATCAGAAAAAAAAAATTGAAAAAATATTGACAAAATACATTTCACAAAGCTTTAAAAGATTAAATGTATGTGTAATATATTTTTATAGGTCATTCCTAATGAAAATATGCAAAATGTGGCCTGAAATACCCTTGCAGAGTATTATGATTTTGGTCAAAAATGTGCAACGCAGTAAATGAGACACGGATCACGTCCTGAATCGATATGAGAATGTCCGTCTGTCTGTTTCTAAGCAAACTAGTCTTTCAGATTTAAAGCTATCGAGTTGAAACTTTGAGCACATCCTACTTTTGCTTGCAGGCAGTATATAAATGGGAAAGGCCGGGATCGATTGACTATATCCCATAGTTGCCATATAACTGATCGATCGAAAATGCTATTACTTTGGTTTTTTTAAGTTAGAGGGTTGGGACTTTCCACACATGTTATATTTGGCCAAAATGCCAAAATATCTACAAAATTTCATAAGGATCGGCCGACTATATCCTATAGCTGCCATATAACTGAACGATCGGAATTGGCTTAAATTTGTTGTTTTTAAGCTATAATTATGGTACTTTCTACGCCTTCCACTTTGGGCATAGTAATCCGATTTGTAAATTTCATCTTGGCTAATAGATTCTTGGCGCTGTTTCCAACATTTTTGTTTAATTCTCATAAAGATCGGATAACTATATACGATCCGGTATATATAATAATATAAGCTGCTATTAAACTGCATGGGTATATCAACTTGGGCTCCGCCCGAAGTTCGCTTTCCTTTCTTGTTATACCCATGACGAGAATATTAAACCAAAATTTGGCCAAAAGTGTGCAGTTAAGGAGACATCTCCCACCCGATAAAGTATTCTTGATCAGGATCACCTCCTGAGTCGATATAAACATGTCCGACTGTCTGTCTGTTTCTACGCAAACTAGACTCTAAGTTTTAAAACTATCGACTTGAAACTTTCCACACATCCTTCTTTTTGTTTCGGGCAGTATACAAGGGTTTCTATATATATTTATGGCCTAATAATGGTTTTATTGTTTTTCAAAGTATTCTCCAGCAAGAGTTATACTCTTTTGCATGCGCTCAAAGCAATTGCCGAAGCACTTTGTCCACTCCGATTGAGACACCTCCAAAACATGGTTTTTGAATGCTTCAACAGCACCTTCTGGCGTTGACCACGCATTTTTCTATTAATGTACGGGAATCAAAATAAGTCACTGGGTGCCAAGTCAGGGCTGTATGGCGGATGACCCATCAATTCGACATTTTGGCCGCTCAAAAAGGCAAAACATGTTAAACTTCCCAATGAAAACGTCAGATGGCGCCAGGCAACACTTAGTATGGCCTAGGCCAGAAATATATATAGCAACCATGGTATAAGTTGGAACGGCCGGAATCGGCCGACTGTATCCTATAGTTGGCACACAACTGAATGATGGGTATTGGCATAACTTTGTTGTTTTTAAAGCTAGAAGGTTGGGACTTGATACAGACTCTATTTTGAGCAACATTTTCAAATCTGCTAAATTTCATAAGGATCGGCTATATTCTATAACTGGTAGAAGCAGAATAGGTAAATGTTACTTACATTTTTAACATAGGAGAAATACTGATTACATTTTAAGAATTGTAAAACTTTCTAAAAACAAATAATAGTTTAAAGGTTTCTTAAAAAAAATTGATTATATGGGCACAAAATTCGTAATAAATATTTAGTAGCACATTATTTATTGCCTATAACAACTGCGCAACGAGGCAACAAAGTGCTGGTTCCAATGTTCTATGAAGTTTTTGATTTAAAACTTTAAGTTAGTTCTCAAAATAACTTCGTTGGTAGTTGGCATAGACCTAGGAACTACCTTCTTGAAAACGGACCACCAATTTTTTGTTTGATGAAATCGACTTCCCAAGTCATTCGGATACGTTCACCTACTTTTCTCTAAGCTATTCTTCTCATATCTTTATAATATCTTAGTTATATAATAGTAATATGTCTCCCATTTGAAGATAGGACATGTTTGTGATAAGTAATTTGAAATGGTTTGCCGCGTCAGTTTCATACTTGGTACTCGTAGAGTACAAGAGTACCTATTATGTTCATGTGAACTTATGTAACAGGGAGAAGGGATCATATAGTCATATTGTCTGCTCAATCATTGTTTATTACATGTTCTTACATTCCACCATCTTCCGAGCCGCCTACATACTGGCATCACTTGTCGGCTATACAGGCTGTTACCAATCTTATGTCAGATATTGACCTTCTGGTAGTTCTTGGCGACTTTAATTTACCAGAACTCAATTGGTCAATTACTGAAAATTTAACTTTCTTATCACTTTCCACCCATCATGATTTCACGGCGGGCATCTTTGACTTGTCCCTAGGCCAGATCAACCATGTTAGAAATTCGTTAGGTCGGCTTCTTGACTTATGTTTTGTATCTGATCCAGATAGTACCACACTTTCCAGAGCTTTGCCCCTCTCAACCCCTGAAGATCCATACCACCCAACGCTTGAAGTTTCAATTGAAACCAATTCTGGTGTCAATCAGAAGACTTCCTGCGTATGAAAGAAGATTCGTTGTTTTCGTAAGGCTGATTTTCGTAAACTTAATTTATTAATTGATACTTTTGACTGGTCCGATATTCTGGCATGCACTGATATAAATATCATCCTAAATAAATTTTATTTGACATTAAATTCATTTTTTGACTTAAGCGTGCCGTGGAAATATCCGTCCGCTACAAATAATCCACCTTGGTTTACAAGGTGCCTAACAAAATTAAAAACATACAAAGACAGGCTTTTAAATAAATATAAAAGAACCTGTAGCAGCATAGATTTCTCAAGATACTTAATAGCTCGGCTAAATTTCACCGTGCATAACGCCGAATGTTATAAAAATTATATTCGCCGCTGTCGGATTCAGTTCACTCAGGATCCAAAGCAGTTTTATAACTTTGTAAACACGAAGCGTAAACATGTATCTTTTCCTTCCCTACTTACGTATCAAAATTTATCAGCGACTTCGGATCAGGCCATTGCGGATTTTTCCAAACAACGTATTTACCTCCTAAAACTTCAGATCAGCCATACGCTTACAACATTCAACCAACTAATCGTATATTTGTTCCATTTCTTTCTGAAAACAATATACTATTGGATCTTCAAAAGGTAAAACCAGTTTATTCGCCAGGCCCCGACGGAGTACCAGGCTGTGTGCTAAAATACTGTGCTAGGGCTCTGTGCAAACCTCTTCAAAAACTTTTTAACTTATCTTTGGAATCTTCGATTTTCCCCTTTAAATGGAAGGAATCTTTAATAATTCCTCTGCACAAAAGGGGGAAAAAATCCGATGCTGCCAACTACAGAGGCATCTCAAAATTGTCAGCGATTCCAAAGTTATTCGAAAAATTAATAACTCCTCAATTGCAACACCTATGCTCATCAATAATTTCTCCATGTCAGCATGGTTTCATTAAGCGTCGCTCTACCACCACTAATTTATTGGAGTTGACATCCTTTGTTTTAGATGGCTTCCAAAAGGGACTTCAAACTGATGTTATTTACACAGACTTTAGTAAAGCATTTGATTCAGTTAATCACTCACTCTTGTTGAGTAAACTAAATCTTTTGGGATTCTCAACCGACCTCATTACGTGGATCTCCAGCTATTTAAATGGAAGAACACAGAGAGTCTTATTTAAAAATCAATACTCCCGTTTAGTCAGTGCCACATCTGGTGTCCCTCAAGGAAGCCATCTTGGCCCATTACTATTCACTCTTTTTATAAATGACTTGCCCCCATCCATAACGAACGCGCTGGTACTAATTTACGCAGACGATGTTAAGCTTTGTCTGCAATATAAGTTCCCGTCTGCCCAAAACAGACTCCAGTCGGATCTCGACAATTTTCAAAAATGGTGTTTAGCTAATGACTTAATACTTAACGGATCAAAATGCAAACTTATGTCTTTTTATCGTACTAGCCCTCACCAGGCTTCGTACTATCTCTCTGGGATTGCCTTAGAAAAATTAACTCAGGTTAATGATCTTGGTGTTCTTTTAGATATAAAACTTAAATTTTCCGACCATATTTCTTCAATGGTTAATAAGGCTAAAGGTGTTGTCGGTTTTATTTAACGATGGGCTAAAGAATTTAACAACCGTTATATAACTAAAAGCTTATTTATATCCTTGGTCCGCCTGATACTGGAGTATGGTTCATGTGTCTAGTGTCCCCAATACGGTGTTCATCAAGACCGCATAGAATCCGTACAAAAGAACTTCTTATTATTTGCTCTTAGGGGACTTAACTGGGACGCAAATCTTCACCTACCTTCGTATAATAGTAGACTCCTACTAATAAACTTACCCTCCTTAAAAAATCGTAGAACAATGCTGGGTGTCGTTTTCCTATACAACTTTATTAATGGTGATGTAGATAGCCAGCACTTACTAACACGCTTACAGTTTAACGTTCCGAATAGAAGGACCAGAAACTTTAGTCCTATATTCCTAAGCCATTGTAGATCGACATATGCACAGCATGATTCCCTTAGAATTTTATATTCGAACTACAATGGTGTGTATAATATTATTTCTCTTTCTTCCCTGTCAAATTTGAAAACCTCCATTTTAAATTACCTACAAGAGCATACTAATTCTTCCTCGTTTTCTTTATAATCCTTATATTTAAACTTATATAATATACTCATTATACTAACTCGAATTTATTCCCGCGATTCGAGCCGTACGTTATGCGGCAGGCGCCCCTCGGTCGGTTGGGCGGGAGGTAGGCTGTACGTATGCAGTGGGAACTGTGCAAAAAAAAAAAAATATCTGACCCCATAAAGAATATATCAGCAACAACAGCTTTATCAGCATCAACAGCTGAGTCGATATAGCCATGCGTAGGATCGCGTAGATCTAAGAAACTATAAGAGATAAAGTTAAAAGATTTTGCACTTCTGTGAATGAGTCCGCATGTCAAGTTCGTTTCAAATTTTTTCCACGAAATTGGATATTTCTGTAGCGCCAGTTCAAAAAAGTAGTATAAAAAAGGTTTTGATGAAAAACTATTTCTACAGCTAATTTATAGCTGGAAATTTAGCTAAATCGGCCCATTTTTATAGTAATTATAGACATATATATTTTAGTTCCCATATCGGCTTGCAGTATTTTTCAACGCACTGATCTCAGAGAAAATTTGAGATAGAACTATTCGATTTGACACATAGACTCCTATGGTACTCACACAAACCAAGTTCGTGTTAAAATTTTGGCACGCTCTCTCTTCCCCCCAAAACTACATCTTGATGTAGCGCCAGCTCAGAAAAGTTTTGTGAAAAAATTTTAATGCCAAACTAATTTAAAGCCGAATTTTGAAAGAAACAAAATTCATCCAAATCGGACAAATTTAAGAAAATTTATAGAATTTTGATTCTGCTTCACTACTAGATTGTTTGAGTTGTTTATTCCAAAACATACAAAATTATGTAACAACAATTTTTTTTTTGAGAATATATACTTTGGAAGGTTAATTAAAGTTTCGGTGGAAACTATGAGTACCTGGTATCATATACATAGTCGGGAAATTTGGCCATAGCCTTTCATTCTTGCTAAATTTGATATCCCTTAAAAGCTTTGTAGCAGACTGGCTAAACCACCTTGCCCTCAAGCAGTACTTTACCTTAATGATGGGGCACAGGTAACACAGTGCAACAGTGATTCTGAACTTTTAAAATGACATAGTAGGAATTGTTCATCTGGTCGAGTATAACACAAAACCGTGTATGAAATATTTGTAACACCCTTAAAAACTTGATTTATTGTTAAAAAACCGGTTTTCGGGACTTTTTTGAGCGAACCAAACCAGCGAACTCAACAGATACCCTATACCAAGCGATCTGACTCGGTTCGTTTCTCAGTATCATCTCGTGGTACTTAAAACCAAACCTACTTTGAGCGTTACTGCCGTCAGAAGGACCACCAGTAGGACCCATTCTATACGTAATCGCCTCAAAGTGCTTCTCCCGTCAGAAGGATTGCAATTAGGACCAGTTCGTTATGTAATAGCCTCAGTCTTCTGCTCCCGTCAGAAGAACCACCAGTAGGATAATAAACCGAAACACTATCCACACATACCCACGGCCATCCACCCGTAGCAGGATCCCAACTCTTTTCTCAACCCTCTTTCAAGAGGGTATTATAATTTTGGTCAAAAGTGTGCAACGCAGTGAAGGAGACATCTCCGACCCTACGGCAATGCCATAACTTTGGTGTTTTTTAAGTTAGGAGGTTGGCAATGCCATAACTTTGGTGTTTTTTAAGTTAGGAGGTTGGGACTCTCCACACATCTTAAATTTGGCCAATATATCTTATATACAAAATTTCATAAGGATCGGCCGACTATACCCTATATCTGTCATAGAACGATCGGAATTGGCATAACTTTGTTGTTTTTTAAGTTAGAAAGATGGGATTGGGAGACGGCCGACTATATACGATCCGCTATATATCTAATAATATAAGATGCGTGGCGCCACCTAGCGGACTGCGACTGAACTGCAAGGGTATATAAACTTCGGCTCCGCCCGAAGTTAGCTTTCCTTTCTTGTTATACCCTTGCAGAGGGTATTATAATTTTGGTCAAAAGTGTGCAACGCAGTGAAGGAGACATCTCCGACCCTATAAAGTATATATATTCTTGATCAGGATCACCTCCTGAGTCGATATGAGCATGTCCGTCTGTCCGTCGGTCCGTCTGTCCGTCTGTCTGTCTGTCTGTTTCTACGCAAACTAGTCTCTCAGTTTTGGAACTATCGAGTTGAAACTTTGCACACACCCTTCTTTCCTTTGCAGGCAGTATATAAGTCGGAACGGCCGGGATCGGTCGACTATATCCTATAGCTGCCATATAACTGATTGATCGGAAATGTCATAACTTTGGTGTTTTTTAAGTTGGAGGGTTGAGACTTCCCACATGTTATATTTGACCAAAATATCTTGTGTACAAAATTTCATAAGGATCTACTACTATATCCTATAGCTGTCATAGAACGATCGAAACTGGCATAACTTTGGTGTTTTTTAAGTTAGAAAGATGGGATTTGGTACAGATTCTATTCTATGAAAAATAATTCAATATGCCAAATTTCATAAGGATCGGCCGACTATATACGATCCGCTACATATCTAATAATATAAGATGCGTGGCGCCACCTAGCGGACTGCGACT
>JAJJHT010022766.1:1192515-1301269 GCA_021223865.1 Drosophila pandora | reverse complement strand
TTTTTTAAGTTAGAAAGATGGGATTTGGTACAGATTCTATTTTGGGAAAAACAATCTGATTTGTCGAATTTCATAAGGATCGGCCAACTATATCCTATAGCTGTCATATAACTGATTGATCGGAAATGCTATAACTTCGTTGTTTTTCAAGTTAGAAGCATGGGAGTTTCAATGGATTCCTCTTTTGGCAAAATAATTCGATATGCCAAATTTCATAAGGATCGGCCGACTATCGGCTCCGCCGAAGTTAGCTTTTCTTTCTTGTTATACCCTTGCAGAGGGTATTATAATTTTGGTCAAAAGTGTGCAACGCAGTGAAGGAGACATCTCCGACCCTATAAAGTATATATATTCTTGATCAGGATCACCTCCTGAGTCGATATGAGCATGTCCGTCTGTCCGTCTGTCCGTCGGTCCGTCTGTCCGTCTGTCCGTTTCTACGCAAACTAGTCTCTCAGTTTTGGAGCTATCGAGTTGAAACTTTGCACACATTCTTCTTTCCTTTGCAGGCAGTATGTAAGTCGGAACGGCCGGGATCGGTCGACTATATCCTATAGCTGCCATATAACTGATTGATCGTAAATGCCATAACTTTGGTGTTTTTTAAATTAGAGGGTTGGGACTTTCCACACATGTTATATTTGACCAAAATATCTTATGTAGAAATTCCATAAGGATCGGCCGACTATATCCTATAGCTGTCATACAACGACCGAAATTGGCATAACTTTGGTGTTTTTTAAGTTAGAAAGATGGGATTTGGTACAGATTTTATTTTGGGAAAAACAATCCGATCTGCCAAATTTCATAAGGATCGGCCGACTATATACGATCCGCTATATATCTAATAATATAAGATGCGTGGCGCCACCTAGCGGACTGCGACTGAATTGCAAGGGTATATCAACTTCGGCTCCGCCCGAAGTTAGCTTTCCTTTCTTGTTTTTTATTAAAAATGTTGGAAACAGCCACAAGCCTCTTTAAAAATGGCACGGTTGTGCCACTTCCGATCGTTCAGTTACAGGAAAGCTATAAAAAAAACAACAAAGTTATGGCATATCTGATAGACTATCCCGGCCGATCCCGGCCGTTCCGACTTATATATGTATTTCTTGCAAACAAAAGAAAGATGTGTGCAAATTTTTCAGTCGATAGCTTTAAAACTGAGTGGCTCAGGTGAATGATAAAAACCTTTCCGATGACAAAGCCGAAGTTACGATGGTGGAGAAAAAACTTGCAGGTAACCCTACGGACTCTGCAGACAAACTTCTATCATTTAGAGCAGTCTCAACTTCACTGTCAGAGTTCTAATATGTTGCGACTTCAACGAGCACCTGCACACACAAGTGCAAGTGCCACCTATAAAAAATCCATCCGAAAATAGAAGGGGGAGAACCCCCGAGCCCAGAGAATGCAATAAGCTTTTACACAGATGGTTCAAAACTATAAATAAAGTAGGAGGAGTATACTCCGAACAACTAGGGGTGCAGGCAGAGGTGATGGCCATGAGCCAACTTGAACATCTAAAAACATCCATTTTCACAGGGGGTGAATTAAAAATCTTCGGTGACTATTTCAGTTTATGTTTATTCAGTCTCACATTGTGTATCATCTCTCCACGAGATGGCCCATCAGTATGATATCAGCCTCATCTGGTTCCCAGGTCACAGGATCGTCTCAAGCCACTGTTTAGAAAAACTGGCTCGTATAGGCACCACCACGCTCCTCCCATTTGAATTGAAGGGAACTGGTATATCAATACCCTCAAATAAACTCCGACTCTGGCCCCTTATCTCAAAGATAAGAAAATCCTAGCTATTAAGGATGGAAAGGGCATGCATCAGCATGGCTATCAGAGTCATCAAAGCAGTGGCTTCTAGCTGCTAGGCGAATGAATTTACCTCACAACGACTACTGCCTCAGCAGCATGGACGAGGATGAAGGAGAAACAATTCTTTTGGCACTGTCCAGCTCTAGAGTCTTTCAGACTAAAATATCTAGGAAATGGATTGTAAATGACATAAAACAAGAAAGGAAAGCTAACTTCGGGCGGAGCCGAAGTTTATATACCCTTGCAGTTCAGTCGCAGTCCGCTAGGTGGCGCCACGCATCTTATATTATTAGATATGTAGCGGATCGTATATAGTCGGCCGATCCTTATGAAAATTGGCAGATCAGATTGTTTTTCCCAAAATAGAATCTGTACCAAATCCCATCTTTCTAACTTAAAAAACACCAAAGTTATGCCAATTTCGATCGTTGTATGACAGCTATAGGATATAGTCGGCCGATCCTTATGAAATTTTGTACATAAGATATTTTGGTCAAACATTACATGTGTGGAAAGTCCCAACTCTCTAACTTAAAAAACACCAAAGTTATGGCATTTCCGATCAATCAGTTATATGGCAGCTATAGGATATAGTCGACCGATCCCGGCCGTTCCGACTTATATACTGCCTGCAACAGAAAGAAGGGTGTGTGCAAAGTTTCAACTCCATAGCTTTAAAACTGAGAGACTAGTTTGCGTAGAAACAGACAGACGGACAGACGGACCGACGGACAGACGGACAGACGGACATGCTCATATCGACTCAGGAGGTGATCCTGATCAAGAATATATATACTTTATAGGGTCGGAGATGTCTCCTTCACTGCGTTGCACACTTTTGACCAAAATTATAATACCCTCTGCAAGGGTATAATGAACTGCGCCACCACAAACAAGAAAGGAAAGCTAACTTCGGGCGGAGCCGAAGTTGATATACCCTTGCAGTTAGGTAGCAGCTTATATTATTATATATAATCGGATTGTATATAGTTGGCCGATCCTTATGATAACTTCACCATAAAATCAAATTTTTAATAAAAATGTTGGAAACAGTCCCAAGCATCTTTAAAAATAGCAAGGTTGTGCCATTTCCTATCGTTCAGATCCCAGCAGTACCAATCCTCCACGAATCACCCTGGATTCCCCCGGATCACCCCGGAATCCACCCGGAAATCTAGAACAAGCGGCCCGGAATTTTGTACTGAAATTTTTAAAAATGTCATCTCGGCCCGGAATTATATTTCAGGCATGAATCAGCCCAGAATCCGCCCGTATTTCGAATCTGTATTCCGGCTTGCAAATTGTCTCGAAATCACCCCTGATTCAGACCTGAATTTCTGAGCGGAATCAGCCCCGAAAAGAAAGCATGATTCCGCGCTGAAAATCGTGGCTAAATCAGGTCGCATTCATGACCCAAAATCAAAGAAAAAAATTTCCCCTTACAATCTCCTAATTTCATAATCATTATTTTTAATGTATTTACAATGTAATGTTTATTTAAGTAACATTACATTTTTAATATTGAAATCTATATTTAATAATTACTCACCCTGGGATTCGAACCTTAGTGATTGTGTATACTGGACCGACATGTACGCCTGTAAGCTATCAGAATCACGCGTGCTTTGTGACAGACTATAATATACCTCTAAAAATTTGCATGTTTAAAACCATCTCAATTAATAAGAATCCCCATTTAAAAAAAAAAATATTGCATATAACAGTATATTTTGAGACTGCGATATTAAAAAAAATTAAAGTAAACAAAAATCAACTCATAATAACGATTTTTCTGCTTGGAATCGAACCCACGACCTTACGATTAACAGGCAGATACTTTAATCATTGAAACATGGGGTCAAAGTGTTCCGCATAAAAAATATTTGGAATGACAAGAATATATTAGTGAACAATAACTAATATCGAATATGCATAATTTCGAACTCTAGCAGCAACAGAGGGCCGGGAGAATTACTTCGCCTACTTTGTTTTGACGTTCGAAGGGAAAACCTTATTGAATTGTTTTTGTTTTTCGAACGAAATTTGACATTCGGCCCGGAAAAGTTGGGGCCAGGAATTTCAGTACTGCTGGGATCGAAATTATCTTTATATGTATGCGTTCTCACACATTGACATACACGGTTTCATGTGTGCGTTCGACTTCGTTTTGAAGCCAGCTAAAATTTTTGATTTTTGTAACTTTTCAGGCATGCTACCCTAAGAAAATTGGGGTATACATTATACGCTAATGATGAAAAACATATGTTTTATATTTTAATATTTCAGCTTATATTATATATTTGTTATGGAATATGATTAAGTGATAGCTCTAAAATATTTTTCATATATACATATGTCAACGAATTATACCCTGGGGCTTCCGGGGGCCTGTCGCAAGAAAATTTTTTTCTTAAAGTTTACATATATGTTGGATGGTTAATGATGGATGATAAAGTCGACCGATTCCGGGCGTTCTGACTTTTATACTGCCTGCAAAAAAAAGAAGGATGTTTCTAAAATTTCAACTCGATAGCTTCAAATCATCACATTAACCAAGTGATAGCCATACCTCGCTACCCAGTCCTCCAACGATAAAATTCTTTTGAAGCATGCCTTCAAACAGAGCAACAGCTATCTTGAAAGAGAGTATCATGGATTCTATGTAAAATGTCACTAAGCAAAACTTAATGTGTGACCAAGATCTTCGCATACTAATGTTGGTTTCCGAGCAATCCAACTAACACAGTGTTAAGAAAAACAAGAAAGGAAAGCTAACTTCGGACGGAGCCGAAGTTGATATACCCTTGCAGTTGAGTCGCAGTCCGCTAGGTGGCGCCACGCATCTTATATTATTAGATATGTACATAGCGGATCGCATATAGTCGGCCGATCCTTATGAAATTTGGCAAATCAGATTATTTTGTCCAAAATAGAATCTGTACCAAGTCCCTAACTTCTAACTTCTATCTTTCTAACTTAAAAAACAACAAAGTTATGCCAATTCCAATCGTTCTATGCAAGCTATAGGATATAGTCGGCCATATTTTTTGGTCTCAACCCTCTAACTTAAAAAACACCAAAGTTATAGCATTTCCGATCAATCAGTTATATGGCAGCTATAGGATATAGTCGGCCGATCCCGGCCGTTCCGACTTATATACTACCTGCAAGAAAAAAAAAAGGATGTGTGCGAAGTTTCAACTCGATAGCTCCAAAACTGATAGACTAGTTTGCGTAGAAACCGACAGACAGACAGACAGACGGACAGACGAACATGCTTATATCGACTCAGGAGGTGATCCTGATCCAGAATATATATACTTTATAGGGTCGGAGATGTCTCCTTCACTGCGTTGCACACTTTTGGCCAAAATTATAATACCCTCTGCAAGGGTATAAAAACAAAAGTGAATGAACTTTTGAAGTGATATAGTAGGAATTGTTTATCAGGTCGAGTATATTACAAAACTATGTTTTAAATATTTATAACGCCCTCAAAATCTTGATTTATGATTAAAAAGCAGTTTTTCGGGACTTTTTGCGCTTAAAAATTCCTGAACGCGTTTTTTTTTTAACCGATTTTAAAATCCCGGTGTTTTTCAATAGTTAAATGTTGAAGCTTTAAAAATAAATATACATCTTCGATTTTTTTAAACAAAAAATATTGCAAACATGGTTTTGTGATATACTCGACCCGATAAACAATTCCTACTATGTCACTTCAAAAGTTCAGAATCAATGTTGCATTGTGTAATTAGTGTCTCCCTTACGAATATCCACGGTAATGCCAATATCGTTTCACATCATAAACTTAAGTTATCTCAATTCCTATTCGAGAATAACATAGACCTAATTCGATGCTCCTGTGGCAACCCTAAGTGCTTACCATAGCACAATCGAACTCGATATCTCACGAGAGTATCGATATCGCTGGAGGCCATCTCTAGAAACACAAAATTTTCTGCGCCTCACGGCATCGACAGCCTCATCCACAGCTAGCTACGCTTTTGTGTTTTTTTCATTAGTTCTAAGCAAATATATAGTTAATAAACGAACATTGAATTGGTGACCCCGACGTGATCACTATATAGACGCGAGCACCGGTGCTTACAATGGCAAACAACGACACCACACAAGACGACGCCGACGTCTTTCACGATACCGTTACTCGCGGTTCCGACGCAGTTATTAACCGCGTAGCGGTTAAAATTCCGCCCTTTAGGACCGAGCCCCCTGAATCAAGGCTGTCGCAAATCGAAGCCTAATTCGTTCTGGCAGGAATAACTGCAGACAACACGAAATTCAATATGATCCTGGCGTCAATCGAAGCAGCGGTTCTGGCCCGAATTGCCGACGTCATCGTCAACCAACCAGGCACAGACAAGTACGAAAACTTAAAGTCGTTAGTTTTGGAACGCTTCTGCGAAAGCGAACAGAAGAAAATCCAGAAGTTGATTTCGGAGACTGACCTTGGTGACAAGCGCCCCACGAGTTAAACGCACTCGCCGCAAACAAAGTTGACGAAACTTTTTTAAAAGCACTGTGGCTGCAGCGCCTACCAACAAGTGCAAGCGATCTTGCAAGCATCGGACGCCTGCGTAGCAGATTTAGCTAAGTTGGCAGACAAAGTCATGGAAGTCGGCGATTTTCATCATATACGCCAAATCGGCGCCACCCAGCAGCACCGTTTTCGACGAACGTCTAGACCGCATCGAGCAACAAATCAACTCGCTGTTCAAAAACCGTTACCGCAAGAACAGTTCATCCACATTAACGGATCGCAACAGCGTCCCGACTTCAGGCTTGTGTTGGTACCACAGCAAATTTGGCAACGCAGCCAAGAAATGTCGCCAACCGTGCTCATTTTAATCCGACCCAAAAAACTAAAACAGTCTTCGGATTCGGCGGACAAATTCGAAGAAGACCACAACACAATTGCCCGCCTCGCCGTCAACGACAATTACTCCAAAACTCAATTTCTCATCGACACCGGCGCCGACATTTCAGTGATGCCATCCTGCAGAATCGAAAAAACTAACGCCCGCGCCCGACAACTAGCGCCCGACAAACTCAAAGCAGCACAAACTGAGTTCTCCTACCTCATCGAAAAAGGAATATGTCGCCCCTCAAAAAGCCACTGGTTCAGTCCATTACGCCTGGTAAAGAAAGCAAACGGAGAGTGGCGACCATGCGGCGACTTCCGAGCACTAAACAACGTAACAGTGCCGGATCGATATTCCGTACATACTAGATGTAACAAGCATCCTACACGGTAAAAATATATTTTCAAAAATCGACCTGCAAAAAGCATATCACCAGATCCCTGTCGAACCGCAAGATATTCCCAAAACAGCAATTATCACGCCTTTTGGGCTATTCGAATTCTTGTTCATGACTTGTTCAAACTTTTCAGCGTCACATAAACAACGTAGGATCTCGACTTTGTTTTCGCATACATCGACGATATTCTGATCGCTTCAGAATCCGAGGAGCAGCACGAGACGCACCTCCGTACGACCCTTGACCGCCTTCGAAAGGCACATCTCAGCGTGAACTTCAAGAAGTGCCAACTCGGTAAATCACAACTCGTTCCTGGGACATGACATCAGCCAGCACGGTTTGAAACCATCCGAAGCTAAAGTGGAAGCCATTCGCCACCTTAAAAAACCGCTTATAGCCAAAGATTTAAAAAAGTTTCTTGGTATGATCAACTTCTATCGGCCGTTTATCCCACGTGCTGCTGATAACCAACACATACTCCAGACGCTAATCCAAGGCAATAAAAAGAACGACAAAACCCCGATACTCTGGTCTACAGAAGCCGATCACGCATTCGACGCCTGCAAGAACGAGCTTGCAAACGCAACGTTGCTGAACTACATGGCACCTAACTCGCAGTTAACACTAACCAACGATGCCTCCGATGACGCCATGGGTGCCGTGTTACATCAGATTGTCAACGAGCATACGCAACCACCTGGTTTCTTCTCCAAGAAATTCACACCGACGCAAAAGAAGTACAGCACCTACGATAGAGAACTGACTGCCATCTATCAACCCATTTTGCACTTCAAGTTCGCATTGGAGGGCAGAAAATTTATAATTTTCACCGACCACAAGCCGCTGATGTACGCTTTCAATCAAAACAGCGAGAAAGCATCACCGCGACGCGCGCGCCAACTGGATTTCATCAGCCAATTCAGTATCGATATCCGGCACATCACAGGAGAGGAAAACAACGTGGCTGATCTTCTCTCACGCATCGAAGCCATCAAACACATCGACTTCGACGAGATGGCACTGGAACAGGAAAACGACGACGAACTACAATCGCTACTCAATTCTGATCCAGAAAATACCATCTCACTAACCAATTTATCCCTTTCAGGCTCAAACAAGCAATTGTACTGCCACGTCGCCAATAACCAGATACGCCCGTTCGTGCCCAGATGTCTACGCCAAACCGTGGTTCAAGCCCTGCATTCACTGAGCCATCCAAGAGTTAAGGCGACGAATAAATTGGTCGGCAAACACTATGTTTGGCCCCACATGGCGAAGGATGTGGCCAAAATCGTACGCTCTTGCATCCCGTGTTAAAAAGCTACTGGGAGAGTATGCCGCCAGCGACGCGCGTTTCGAACACATCAACATCGACATCATTGGCCCACTGCAATCATCGAACGGATACCGATACTGCCTCACGTGTATCGATCGCTTCTCAAGATGGCCCGCAGCAGTCCCCTTAGTCGACATCACAGCACAATCTGTGGCCAACGCACTGATTTCGGGCTGGTTCGCTCTGTACGGAATCCCTCTCCACATCACAACGGATTTAGGCCGACAATTTGAGTCCACACTATTCCAAGAGCTCGCCAAAATTTGCGGTTTTAAGCACCTGCGCACGACGGCGTACCACCCACAAGCCAACGGGATGATCGAACGCTGGCACAGAACATTAAAATCTGCCTTAAAATGCGCCGATCCTATTAACTGGAGCAGTTCCCTGCACTTAATCCTCCTAGGCCTACGTACAACAGTTAAAAGCGATATCGGGCTGAGCCCAGCTGAAATGGTTTATGGCACCGCTATACGTGTCCCTGGCGGATTTTTTACACCAAACACACAAAAACATACCGAGTCTGAGTACGCCGCGGATCTTCAAAAAACCATATCTCAGCTACCAACCACTAAGCCAGTGCACCATAATACACCGCAGGAAATTGTGCACCCGGATTTAAACCATTGTACCCACGTCTTCGTCAGAGTAGATGGAGTCAAAACCCCTCTGGAAGCAAACTACGAGGGTCCGTTCGAAGTGCTAGCAAAGCACGACACGTACTTTACGCTCAAAGGACATACAAAACACAACAAGGTATCTATCGACAGACTTAAACCGGCATACATCTTCCAAAACGAATCTCCTCCGACTCAAGAGAAAACGACAGCGCCAACTGCCCAGCCAACCGAGCAGTTATCAAGATCAGGACGACGAGTCAGATTCCCAGCAAAGTATCTTTCCTAACTGGAACTCTAGGAGGGAGGAACTGTGGCAACCCTAAGTGCTTACCATAGCACAATCAAACTCGATATCTAACGAGAGTATCGATATCGCTGGAGGCGATATCTCTAGAAACAAAACATTTTCTGCGCCTCACGACATCGACAGCCTCATCCGCAGCTAGCTACGCTTTTGTTATTATACCCTTGCAGAGGGTATTATAATTTTGGTCAAAAGTGTGCAACGCAGTGAAGGAAACATCTCCGACCCTATAAAGTATATATATTCTTGATCAGGATCACCTCCTGAGTCGATATAAGCCTGTCCGTCTGTCCGTCTGTCTGTCTGTCCGTCTGTCCGTCTGTCCGTCTGTCTGTCGGTTTCTACGCAAACTAGTCTCTCAGTTTTGGAGCTATCGAGTTGAAACTTTGCACACAGCCTTCTTTTCCTTGCAGGTAGTACATAAGTCGGAACGGCCGGGATCGGTCGACTATATCCTATAGCTGCCATATAACTGATTGATCGGAAATGCCATAACTTCGTTGTTTTTTAAGATAAAGGGTTGGGACTTTCCACACATGTTATATTTGACCAACATATCTTATGTACAAAATTAGGATCATAAGGATCGGCCGACTATATCCTATAGCTGCCATACAACGATCGGAATTGGCATAACTTTGGTGTTTTTTAAGTTAGAAAGATGGGACTTGGCACAGATTCTATTTTGGACAAAATAATCTGATTTGCCAAATTTCATAAGGATCGGCCGACTATATACGATCTTCTATATATCTAATAATATAAGATGCGTGGCGCCACCTAGCGGACTGCGACTGAACTGCAAGGGTATATCAACTTCGGCTCCGCCCGAAGTTAGCTTTCCTTTCTTGTTTTTCATTAGTTCTAAGCAAATATATAGTGAATAAACGAACATTAAACTCCTCTCAGAAATGAACGTCACGAAAATATATAACTAAATTCTTAGAGGCTATACACGGTACGGAATAATAATCATCACGACGGCACAAGAACTTTAAAAAAAATCGTGTCCACTACCACTACCAAAAGGAATTTGCTGAGAATTAAATACGGGGTACATCTATAAAAACACTATAATCTATATAATACAAAGAAATAGTATACATATCGCCATCAGCGCAATAAAAGACACCATATTTATCCTCACTAACGTGCTAACGAACAAAAAAGATCACTTGCAACGCCTGTATATGGGGCAACTATAGAGCGAGTAAAAAACATTCTTCCTAGAATACATTTATCCTCACAAACGTGCTAACAAACAAAAAAGATCACTTGCAACGCCTGTATATGGAGCAAGTATAATATACTCAATGCCAAGCCCGCCAACAGAAACTGCTATGTATATTATAAATCCTACAAGGAGCTGGGCTTGCAACAACTAAGAAAGAGCGAGCACATTTTCTGAACATCTTGTCAACTGAATCTTAGCATCAAAATAAATTCATCGAGTTCAGCCAAAACAAAGCTGCGCATGGTATCAAAAACCAATAGAATGCATGATCCCATACTAGGCTGATGGTTTCATTACCTCCTTCATTCCACCACAAAACTGCCCATAGTGATGAAAAAAGTGAACTTTCATTATAATATTGAATTCTGTCAAGGACCACATTCCCTATAAATCATCTATGAAACCAATCCAAACTCTATGTTATGACCGTTATTTTATGGATATACAGCCACTGAGTTTAATACCAGGGGTATATCACCCTCTCAGTATAACAAATTCAATTGTTCTATTGATACCAGACACACTCAAGTGGAAGCTACGCATAGGTACTACGTATCCCTCGACGCAAGAAACCGGCTCCATATCTTTTAGGCTCCCCTGACACAAAGTCCAGAACAAACATGGGACTCATCACCCACAGTTTCCGCGGTACACCTAAGAGAAAAAGTCGATCAAATTTTACCATATATTGAATTATGTAGACCATCATTCTTAGACCCTTGCAGAGGGTAATATAATTTTGGTCAAAAGTGTGCAACGCAGTGAAGGAGACATCTTCGACCCTATAAAGCATATATATTCTTGATCAGGATCACCTTCAGAGTCGATATAAGCATATCCGTCTCTAAGTTTTAAAGCTATCGAGTTGAAATTTTTCACACATTCTTCTTTTGCTTACAGGCAGTAAATAATTCGAAACAGCTGGGATCGACTATATCATATAGCTTCCATATAATTGGAAATGCCATAACTTTTATGTTTTTTAAGTTAGAGGGTTGGGACTTTCCACACATGTTATATTTGACTAAATCCTATAGTTGTCATAGAACGATAGGAGGTGGCATAACTTTGGTGCTTTTTAAGTGAGAAAGATTGGACTTGGTACAGATACCATTTTACGCAAATGAATCCAAATGCTTAATATTTGATGATATACTCTTGTTTGATGATATACTCTTGTTTGATGATACACTCTTGTTTGATGATATACTCTTGTTTGATGATATATTTGATAATGGTTGATATACTCTTGCAGTTAGGTAGTAGCTTATATTATTATATAGGTATATATCGGATCGTATATAGTTGGCCGATCGTAATGAAATATCACTATCAAATCAATTTTCTAATAAAAATTTTTAAAACAGTCCCAAGCATCTTTAAAAACACCTAAGTTATAGCATTTCCGATCAATCTGACTTATACACTGCCTTCAAGAAAAAGAAGGATGTGTGCAAAGTTTCAACTGGATAGCTTTAAAACTGAAAGACAAGTTTGAAAGACAACGCGTGGATCTTAAAGACTATTGGAGGTAGAGCTAATGGATTTGGCATGTAGACTTCTGTAGTACCCACAGGGTATATACAGGATATATTCTATAACACCCACAGGGTATTATAGATGTCTACATGCATAGATCAAGTTTGTTTCAAATTTTTGCCCCGCCCTTAACCGCCCCCAAAAATTTTATCTTGTTATGGCTCGCAGTGGATTTTATTATTGTAGTTGTTTATTCCAAAACATATAAAAGTATGCAACACAAGTATTTTTGGGAATCTATACCTTGAGAGGTTAAATAAAGTTTGGGACCAAAAAAAAAGTCAGTCTTTAAACTTTTCCGTAATACCCTAATGGAAATTTTCTTATTTTATATACATTCATAAACATACGCATTCATAAACTACGCAAACTAGTCTCTCAGTTTTGAAGCTATCAGGTTGAAACTTTGCACACACCCTTCTTTCCTTTGCAGGTAATATATAAGTCGGAACGGCCGGGATCGGTGGACTATATCCTATAGCTGCCATATAACTGATTGATCGGAAATGCCATAACTTTGGTGTTTTTTAAGTTAGAGGGTTGGGACTTTCCACACATGTTATATTTGACCAAAATATCTTATGTAGAAATTCCATAAGGATCGGCCGACTATATCCTATAGCTGTCATACAACGACCGAAATTGGCATAACTTTGGTGTTTTTTAGGTTAGAAAGATGGGATTTGGTACAGATTCTATTTTGGGAAAAACAATCTGATCTGCCAATTTTCATAAGGATCTGCCGACTATATACGATCCGCTACATATCTAATAATATAAGATGCGTGGCGCCACCTAGCGGACTGCGACTGAACTGCAAGGGTATATCAACTTCGGCTCCGCCCGAAGTTAGCTTCCCTTTCTTGTTATAAATAAAAAACATAATTATAAATTGTTTTAAAATGTTTTATTGGCTTTTATTAAAATTAAACATCTGACTCCGTGTAAAAAATAATGCGATTCTTCAACTCGTATTTGTTGCCGTACATTTTTTCGCTTGCTAGGTAAAATCATAACATAAGGGCATAACAAGGAAAATCTGGGACATACCCTCATCTGGGACATCTTGATTGGTTACATCTTTGGGTTTCGAACACTTTCCAGTTAGGAAAACCCAAAAAATTTGCGGTAATATGCATTTTCCAAACAGATCCCTTTTTTCCAAACCGCATAATTTTTATACCCTTGCAGAGGGTATTATAATTTTGGTCAAAAGTGTGCAACGCAGTGAAGGAGACATCTCCGACCCTATAAAGTATATATATTCTTGATCAGGATCACCTCCTGAGTCGATATAAGCATGTCCGTCTGTCCGTCTGTCTGTCTGTCCGTCTGTCTATCTGTCCGTCTGTCTGTCTGTCTGTCCGACTGTCCGTCTGTCTGTCTGTCTGTCGGTTTCTACGCAAACTAGTCTCTCAGTTTTGAAGCTATCAGGTTGAAACTTTGCACACACCCTTCTTTCCTTTGCAGGTAATATATAAGTCGGAACGGCCGGGATCGGTGGACTATATCCTATAGCTGCCATATAACTGATTGATCGGAAATGCCATAACTTTGGTGTTTTTTAAGTTAGAGGGTTGGGACTTTCCACATGTTGGGAACACATGTTATATTTGACCAAAATATCTTGTGTACAAAATTTCATAAGGATCGGCCGACTATATCCTATAGCTGTCATAGAGCGATCGAAATTGGTATAACTTTGGTGTTTTTTAAGTTAGAAAGATGGGATTTGGTACAGATTCTATTTTGGGAAAAATAATTCAATATGCCAAATTTCATAAGGATCGGCTCACTATATACGATCCGCTACATATCTAATAATATAAGATGCGTGGCGCCACCTAGCGGACTGCGACTGAACTGCAAGGGTATATAAACTTCGGCTCCGCCCGAAGTTAGCTTTTCTTTCTTGTTTTTTTTTTTTTTTCTCCTATTACTCCGCTTGGGAGCTTAGGGCATTTACAAGGACTTTGAACCTGACTCTGTTTGGTGCAGTTTGCTTAGCGTAATCCCACGTGATGTTGCTGCGGGATAATTCTTGTATTATAGTACGGCGCCAGGTAAGCTTGGGGCGGCCCACTCTTCTGCTTCCCTGTGGGTTCCAATCCAGTGCCTTCCTGACTATTCTGTCTGTTTTCTTCCTGAGTGCGTGACCTATCCATTTCCATTTTTTCTTCTTGATTTGGTGATGGATGGGAGCCTCCCCCGTATTGCGCCACAGGTCACTGTTGGAAATTCTGTTGGGCCAGAATATCCCACATATGATCCTGAGGCACTTGTTATGACTGCAGCTTTGTCATCATCCTTTGGGAGGTTAGCCACGTCTCAGCTCCGTACAGAAGAATGGATTTTACACACGCATTGAAGATCCGCAGCTTTGTTCTTCTACTTATTTGTTGATTTCTCCAAATGCGGTGCAATCTTCCGAATGCAGATCTTGCCTTGCACAGTCTGCTCTCTACATCTTTTTCCACTCCACCACTGGATGATATTATGGTGCCAAGGTAGGTAAAGTGGTCGACGAAATCGACTGTTTTACCGCTGATGGTGATGCTACCTTGGTTGGAGTTATTAAACCGCATCGCCTTGGTCTTTGATGCGTTGATGGAGAGGCCTACTGCGTTGGCTCTCTTCTCGAGGTCGGACGCCTTGGCTTGTATATCGATAAGTCTGTGTGATAGGAGGCATATATCGTCGGCGTAGTCTAGGTCTTCAAGGTGTTGTGTGAAGCTCCAAGTTATCCCGCGTCGATGCATGCTTACTTCTCTCATGATCTCATCAATCACCAGGTTGAACAGTAGGGGTGATAGAGGGCAGCCTTGCTTGACGCCAGTGTTCGTCTGAAAGGGTGCACTGATTTTTCCGTTGTGCAGTACTGCCAGGTCCGCATCATCATACATAGCTCTTACTATGTTTACGATGTTGATTGGCACTCCTTTCCTTGGAAGTGCACGCCATATCGCCGCCCTGTCTATTGAGTCAAACGCTTTTTGGAAGTCGATGAATAGAAGGTATAGTGGCGAACGCCATTCCACGGCTTGTTCGGTTATTGTGCGTAGCGTGTTTGCCTGGTCTACGCAGCTCCTAAGTGGTCTAAAACCTCCTTGCTCATCTCGAATTGTTGGCTCTAGTTTCTCCATAAGTCGTTCGTTCAGCAGGGTCGCTAATATTTTATAGCTGGTGTTCAACAGGGTGATCCCTCGCCAGTTGTTACAGTCACTGAGGTCTCCCTTTTTTGGTAGCTTAACGATTACTCCTCTCTTCCAAGCGTCAGGAACTCGCTCACTTTCCCATATATCTTTGAAATGCGGGTGCAATGTTTCGGCCATTAGTTGCGGGTCAATCTGGAGGAGTTCGGCAGATATGCCGTCCTCTCCAGCCGCTTTGTTGCTCTTTAACTTCCTGATTGCATCTCGTACTTCTCTGATTGAGGGGGGGGTTGGGGGTATCCTAACGCTGCTGTTGGGTACGATACTTCTGAAGTCGGGCTGTGTGTTGCCTGGTTGCTCTGTACAGCTGGTCTCCATGAAGTGTTGCCTCCATCTCTCAAGTTGAGCATCGTCGTCTACTAGGAGCCTACCGTCTGAGTCTCGAATGGGTTGGGTTTGCCTCTGGTAGCTTCCAGATAGTTTGCCTATCAACTGGTACAGTGAGCGCATGTTGTTTGTATTTGCTGCTCTTTCTGCGTTTTCTGCAATGCTGCCCAGTACGGCTCTCTTGTCGCGTCTAGCTGATTTTTTCACCAATTTGCAGAGATTCCTGTGTTCTTCTCTGGCTCTGCCGTCGTGATCCGCTATCGACTTGAGTCTATTCCGTCTGCTGATGAGTTCCCATGTGTCCACCGAGATCCATTCAGAGCAGCTGCGTTGTCTCGTGCCAAGCATCTCCTCTGCGGTACTTCTCAGTAGTCTGCAAGTTTGTTCCCAAGGGCAGTTCCGCTGTGGTGTCAACTGTTCGCGTAGTGCTGTTGCCATTCTGGAGGATAGAGTAGTATCTCTGAGTCGATGTATATTCAGGGGGGTCGGTCTTCTTGTGGCCCTGGTGGCAGTGTGCTTTCGTTGGAGTTTGATTGAGATCTCTCCAACTACAAGCTCGTGGTCACTGTCTATTGACGCGCCTCTCCTATTGCGTACATCTCTCAGCGAACGCCTCCATCTCTTACTTATGCACAGGTGGTCGATTTGGTTGCGGGTATTTCCATCTGGAGATGTCCATGTATATTTATGAACTTCCCTGTGGGGAAATACTGTTCCTCCAATGACCAACTGGAAGGTCTGGCATAAGTCGATCAGCCTGTCTCCATTGTCACTTCGCGTGCCGATACCATGCCGGCCCATGGTTGATTCCAATCCGGTGTTGTTGGGGCCGACTTTCGCATTGAAGTCACCCATGAGAATCTTGATGTCGCCTCTTATGACCTTGTTGAGAGATGAGATGAGTGAGTTGTAGAAGTCGTCTTTGATGTCATCGCCGGCGTGTTCTGTTGGGGCATAGCATTGCACGATGGTGATGTGCCTGGCGTTGCATCGGAATCTGGCGGTGATGATTCTGACAGAGACGGGGTTCCAGGAGATAAGTGTCTGTTTAAATTTCCTCGACACATAAATCCCTACTCCATTTTGTCCACCATCACTGCTTCCGCTATGCAACACTAGATTACTTTGTGATGTTGTTGTTGCTCCCTTCCCACTCCATCTCATCTCGCTGATGCCAGCAATTGCGATCTGCAGTCGGTCCATCTCGTTCTCCAACTGCGCCAATCTGGATGGCTCCATCAGAGTCCTAACGTTCCATTGTCCAATTCGTGTCCGTTTCGAGATGCGTAGGGTCGTCATCGGTTTTGGGGTGTCATTTGGTTCGATTGTACTTGTATTTGTTCTTGTAATCATTGTTATTTTTCGTTCGGCCCGGTGATTGGCCGGACGCGACTTATCCCATGTAGTGGGGCTGCCACTTGTCGACATCTGGGAGTTCCGCTTTTGACTTTTTCATAAATATCATGCAAAATTATAATAATTCATAATTTTTTTTTTATTTATCGGGGGTCGGGATCGAACCCACGACCCCTTGTTTGGTAGGCAACTACGCTACCGCTGAGCTAGCAAGAGGCCATTATGAATTGCTTACAATTACACAGTATAAATATTACAAGCCGAAAGTGTAGGGTCATGCACTTGTCATGAGTGGGAATCGAACCCAAAACCTCATGCTTAGCGAGCTAGCGTGCTAACCGCTAGGCTACGCATAATTAGGCAATTGAAACTTTATGGTGTACTGGTTCAATGTACCATAGGTATAAAATACATATGTATTTCGCATAATTATACCCTTGCAGAGGGTATTATAATTTTGGTCAAAAGTGTGCAACGCAGTGAAGGAGACATCTCCGACCCTATAAAGTATTTACATTCTTGATCAGGATCACCTCCTGAGTCGATATGAGCATGTCCGTCTGTCCGTCTGTCTGTCTGTCGGTTTCTACGCAAACTAGTCTCTCAGTTTTGGAGCTATCGAGTTGAAACTTTGCACACACCCTTCTTTCCTTTGCAGGTAGTATATAAGTCGGAACGGCCGGGATCGGTGGACTATATCCTATAGCTGCCATATAACTGATTGATCGGAAATGCCATAACTTTGGTGTTTTTTAAGTTAGGGGGTTGGGACTTTCCACACATGTTATGTTTGACCAAAATATCTTATGTACAAAATTTCATAAGGATCGGCCGACTATATCCTATAGCTGTCATAGAACGATCGGAATTGCCATAACTTTAGTGTTTTTTAAGTTAGAAAGATGGGACTTGGTACAGATTACTTTTTGGGCAAAATAATTCGATATGCTAAATTTCATAAGGATCGGCCGACTATATACGATCCGCTATATATCTAATAATATAATATGCGTGGCGCCACCTAGCGGACTGCGACTGAACTGCAAGGGTATATCAACTTCGGCTCCGCCCGAAGTTAGCTTTCCTTTCTTGTTTTTAACTTTTTTTGTTTTAAGTGCTTTCACAAACTACTGTAACTGTTTCTTTTATGACCTGTGGGTGTACATTTTCTGGATTCCCCCATGACAGGTATAAGTTGAATATTTTCCAAAAATGACGTGTTAGACTTTTTAAGCAATACAAATTAGATTATGTATTTTTCTTAACATAAACCTTCTTAATATTATGCTCCAATGTTCAAATTGCAAGAACCTACAAATTATTTAAGTTTTTAAGTTTTAAGCTATGGACATTGGTTTATTTTTAAAATTTTTAAGTTTTAAGCTGTTGGCCATGCTGAGCATAGATTTATTTGTAAAATTTTTAAGTTTTAAGATGTGGGCCATGCTGAGCATAGATTTTTTTTTTTAAATTTTTAACTTTTATGGGATGGGCAATGATGGTCATGATTTTTTTTGTTAAATGTTTATGTTTTATGATATGGGCAATGGTGGGCATGATTTTTTTTTGTTAAATTTTTAACTTTTAAGGGATGGGCAATGAAGGGCATAGTTTTTTTTGTAAAATTTGTAAGCTTTAAGATGTGGGCCATGATGGGCATATAGTTTTTTGTTAATTTTTTAAGTTTTAAGGGATGGGCAATGATGGAAATCAATTTTATTTTTTAATTTATATGTTTTAGGCTATGGGCCATGATGGTCATCTTTTGGATTTTTAATTTATTTATTTTTAAGACTATGAGAGTCAAGTATCTCGAAAAGTAAATGTTATTTTAAAATTTTTAAAGATGGTCATTGTTTATCACACTAATGGAAAACGAATTCAGTAGTTTTTTTTTTGAAATTTTTTTTTACCTGGCCAAAAAACGACCAAAACTAAAAACTTAAATATTTTAAAAACTAAAAGTTTTTTTCTAAATTCTAAAATATGACCATTTGTGGTCAATTGCGTTTATGTCGATATTGAAAAAAAAAAATACAAAAATCGATTTTGAAATTTTTAAAAAATTTTAACTATGTTCAATTTTAAATAATTTCAAAACGGTAGGTGGTCATTTGAAAATATTGATGGTCATTGTTTATCACACTATTGGAAAACGATTTCAGTAGTTTTTTTTTGAAATTTTGTTTTACCTGTGAACAAAATGAGCTAAACCGAACACTTAAATATTTCAAAAACTAAAAGTTTTTCAAAATTCTAAAAGATGACCATTGGTGGTCATTTTGTTTTATTTTGATTTAAAAAAAAAATTCAAAAAGTCAAATTTTAAAATTTTTGAAAATTTTTCGAAAATTTTCATTTTTGAATATTTTCCAAACGGGAGGTGGTCATTTCAAAATATTGATGGTAATTTGTGGTCATTTGATGGTCAATCGATTGCACCCTTTTTTTCCAAAAAAATATCATTTCACCCGACCCAACTTCTCGTAGCTGTAAATTCTTGAAATGAGAAATATTTTTAACACCCTAAAAATCTTGATTTATTGTTAAAAAACCGGTTTTCGGGACTATTTGCGCTTAAAAATTTCTGAACGCGTTTTTTTAAACCGATTTCAAAATTGCCGATGTTTTTTTAATAGTTTAAGGTTGTAGCTTTTGAAAAAAAAAAAGATCTACGATTTTTTTAAACAAAAAGGACAAAATTTTTACACAAAAAAACTGAAATTTTTTCCATTTATTCGTGTTTTTAGGATTTTGACGCCAGTTTTTCGGTACAACTTACAAAAATTCTATCATTCATGCCATATTCGAAAGGTCCGACATTTCTTTGAAAAGTTATTCAACAAATTTTTTCTTCTTCTTCAAAATGAAGCCAGTGTGTGTCTGTTTGTCTGGTTGTGTCTTTGCACTATTTTTTTGGCAATCCTGAAAAAAAATTTGAGATGTTTGTTACTATCATACGAGCAACTATTGTTCTACAACTTTTTGAAATACCTTAAGCTTACGTCAAAAAATTAAAAGAACGTTGTTAATTAAAAAATGCATTACTTTATAATTAAGAAGGATATTAAAACGTGCATTACACCGTTAAAAAGGTTTTTTAAATATCTATTTCACTTTCTTTGAGACCAAACGTCTTTAAAGTACACAAAAAAACACTAAAAATAAATTTTTTTGTAAAGAAAAAAACAAATTTTCAAAATTTGCTCATTCGATCCTATTTATATTGCACGTGGAGATAGCTTTTAAGATGACGCAACTTTTGGTATATTGTTTATCATATAAGAAAACCTCTTAACGAGGTAAAGTACCGGTGACGAACCTGCATGCGAAACCCAAAATATCTGATATCAATTTTAGTGACGAAAATATGCTATATAGGTGTACAAAATTGCATATAAAAAATCGGCACGTGACTGAATTTTTTTTTTGTTTTTCTTGCACGTGCCGAACAAGATTATTTTTTAAATGCAATTTTACTTTACCTCGTCAAGAGGTTTTTATACCCTTGCAGAGGGTATTATAATTTTGGTCAAAAGTGTGCAACGCAGTGAAGGAGACATCTCCGACCCTATAAAGTATATATATTCTTGATCAGGATCACCTCCTGAGTCGATATGAGCATGTCCGTCTGTCCGTCTGTCCGTCGGTCCGTCTGTCCGTCTGTCTGTTTCTACGCAAACTAGTCTCTCAGTTTTAAAGCTATAGAGTTAAAACTTTGCACACATCCTTCTTTCCTTTGCAGGCAGTATATAAGTCGGAACGGCCGGGATCGGTCGACTATATCCTATAGCTGCCATATAACTGATTGATCGGAAATGCCATAACTTTGGTGTTTTTTAAGTTAGATGGTTGGGACTTTCCACACATGTTATATTTGACCAAAATATCTTATGTACAAAATTTCATAAGGATCGGCCGACTATATCCTATAGCTGTCATACAACGACCGAAATTGGCATAACAGATTCTATTTTGGGAAAAACAATCCGATCTGCCAAATTTCATAAGGATCGGCATAACAGATTCTATTTTGGGAAAAACAATCCGATCTGCCAAATTTCATATGGATCGGCCGACTATATACGATCCGCTATATATCTAATAATATAAGATGCGTGGCGCCACCTAGCGGACTGCGACTGAACTGCAAGGGTATATCAACTTCGGCTCCGCCCGAAGTTAGCTTTCCTTTCTTGTTTTATATGATATCAGTTGTTTTTTTGTATATATTGATCTTGAATTATTTAAAATAGAACGCATAATGTATAGAATATATATATATGGAAGTAACCTCTGGACAGGCGATTCACACAGTACGCAATACTTTAATTGTAAGGATAAACATCAAAACTCTTTTATTTTTAACTCCATAGGTTTGACATTCAAGAAGGTGGAATAATTAAAAACCTTTCCAAAGACGTAAAGAATTTTTCGATAGTGTTGGGCCAAGCAGCCACCAAAGATTGCATATTAAACAATAATAATATTCTAAGCTGCAGCTGTTGTTATCAGCATGTTTCGTCTCTGTTTTGTCCCCAGTTTCGCATGCACTTTATTGTTATTTGTAGCTTTGGTTGAGCTTCTGCGCAAGCTCTTGGTTTGGCGTTTTGTTGTGATTTGGAGTTGATTGGAGCCGCCTACATATATTAGGGTTAAATTGAACCCAAAATAAATATATTGAAAATATAATTTGAAATTTCGCGTGTAGTTATTCGGCTGCTATTAAAAACTATTTATAGCTCAATACTTGGTGACCCCGACGTGATCTCATCCCGGTTGATTATTGTGATCAACATTAAAAGTGAAAAGAAAACGCCCTTGTTGTTGTTACAAGTTGCATTTTAATCGAATAATGGAGTCTGGAGCTGAGACTATTGGAGCTGCTGCCGCAAACCGGGAAAGGATGCTGCGGAGAAGAGCAGAGGTGACCTGCCAGGAGATGGAGGCGCTGCAGCATAAAGTGAAGGCTGCGGCACGGACTGAGAATTTTACCATTATGGCGCTGGAGTCAGTGGAGAAGCGTTTGCGTGAGCGGTTCACCGCGCTTCAAGAAGAATTGGAGGAGCTTAATTCTAGCGAGATCGGGAGTGATCTGTATTGGAGATTCTCGCAGCTGGCGACTGATGTGCAAGTGGAAATTCAGGTGGAGGTTGCCAAGCGCTCCATGAGAATCGCTGCCCACTCCACACTTCTCGACGGTGCCAGTGTATCGCCAATGCCATACAAGCCAGCCCCCTCCTTGCCACCGTTGCCGATGCAAACATTCAGCGGCGGCAATGCCGAGTGACCAGATTTCTGCGCCCTATTTAGGACAACCATCGACAGTCACCCGCACTTGACCAAGATGGAGAAGCTTAGGTGGCTCATTTCCTGCCTGCGGGACTCAGCCCTGGAGACTGTGAGGGCGCTTGAGATCAACGACGCTAATTATGATGTTGCCCTTGACCTTTTGCGCAACCGTTTCAGCAACCGTCATCATCTTTCAAAAGCTGGACCCTGCCACAAAGGCCATATGGGAATGGCAGGAAGCACTGATGACAGCCTTCTCGCTCGCGGATGCTCAGCTTCCCGCTGCTCGACGTGCAATCACCGTCATCATATTCTGTTGCACCCTCGCGGGCAGGTTTCACCCGCACGAGTCTCACGTCCCATCGGTGCAGTTGCTTTTGCGAACCCATCCCGCTCAATTAACACTGTTGTGAACCAGGATCGCAATGCTGACCTAGTGCTCCTGCCAACAGCCAATGTACTCGTTCATGGTCGATCTGGAGCCTTTCTGCCTTACCGAAATTTATTGCATTCCGGTTCACTAGTGCACCTCATCTCGTCGCGGCTGGCGAGTGAACTTCAGCTTTGCCGCTCCAAATGGCGGCGCTGGATTTGAAACAGATGGAGCATCCGTAAATGTGTGCTTGAAGTCCCGCCTTAGCACATATTCAGTGGAAATTGAGGCTGTTGTGGCTTCACATATAATGGACTATCAGCCTAGCCAGGACATAGATGCTTCGGGCTGGAAGATTCCTGGCAATATGGACCTAGCTGACCCCAACTTCCACAAAACGCAGCGAGTGGACCTGCTGATTGGAGCCGGCTTATTCTTTGACCTGTTGTCGGCTGGCCAAATCCAGTTAGGTCACGGGCTCCCAATTGCTCAGAACACTCGATTTGGCTGGGTGTTTTCTGGCCACGGTCGACTATCACGGGATGTGTCGGCGCTCTGTGGAAACATAGAATTAGATTGCCCAAAACGGAAAACGTAGATAGTCCCATCATTCTAGCTTCAAAAACAACAAAGTTAAGCCAATTATCCAAAACAATTTTGCAAATCGGATAAGATTGCCCAAAATGCAATCTGTACTAAGTCCCATCCTTCTAACATATAAAAAACAAGAAAGAAAAGCTAACTTCGGGCGGAGCCGAAGTTTATATACCCTTGCAGTTGAAGCGCAGTCCGCTAGGTGGCGCCACGCATCTTATATTATTAGATACATAGCGGATCGTATAAAGTTGGCCGATCCTTATGAAATTTGGCATATTGAATTATTTTGCCAAAAGAGGAATCCATTGAAACTTCCATCCTTCTAACTTGAAAAACAACGAAGTTATAGCGAGTTCCGATCAATCAGTTATATGGCAGCTATAGGATATAGTCGGCCGATCCTTATTAAATTCGACAAATCAGATTGTTTTTCCCAAAATAGAATCTATACCAAATCCCATCTTTCTAACTTAAAAAACACCAAAGTTATGCCAATTTCGATCGTTCTATGACAGCTATAGGATATAGTCGGCCGATCCGTATGAAATTTTGTCTGCCGGTTTCTACGCAAACTAGTCTCTCAGTTTTAAAGCTATCGAGTTGAAACTTTGCACACATCCTTCTTTTCCTTGCAGGTAGTACATAAGTCGGAACGGCCAAGATCGGCCGACTATATCCTATAGCTGCCATATAACTGATTGATCGGAAATGCCATAACTTTGGTGTCTTTTAAGTTAGAGGGACTTTCCACTCATGTTATATTTGACCAAAATATCTTATGTACAAAATTTCATAAGGATCGGCCGACTATATCCTATAGCTGTCATAGAACGATCGAAATGGGCATAACTTTGGTGTTTTTATACCCTTGCAGAGGGTATTATAATTTTGGTCAAAAGTGTGCAACGCAGTGAAGGAGACATCTCCGACCCTATAAAGTATATATATTCGTGATCAGGATCACCTCCTGAGTCGATATGAGCATGTCCGTCTGTCCGTCTGTCCGTCTGTCTGTCTGTCTGTCTGTCTGTCTGTCTGTCTGTCTGTCTGTCTGTCTGTCTGTCTGTCTGTCTGTCTGTCTGTCTGTCTGTCTGTCTGTCTGTTTGTCTGTTTCTACGCAAACTAGTCTCTCAGTTTTAAAGCTATCGAGTTGAAACTTTGCACACACCCTTCTTTCTGTTGCAGGCAGTACATAAGTCGGAACGGCCGGGATCGGTCGACTATATCCTATATCTACTATATAACTGATAGATCGGAAATTCCATAATTTCGTTGTTTTTTAAGTTAGAAGGATGGGACTTTCTATGGATTCTAATTTAGGCCAACTTATTCGATCTGTTAAATTTCATAAGGATCGGCCGTCTATATCCTATAGCTGCCATATAACTGATTGATCGGAAATGCTATAACTTCGTTGTTTTTCAAGTTTTTCAAGGATGGGATTTTCAATGGATGCCAGGATGGGATTTTCTTTGGGCAAAATAATTCGATATGCCAAATTTCATAAGGATCGGCCGACTATATACAATCCGTTATATATCTAATAATATAAGATGCGTGGTGCCACCTAGCGGACTGCGACTCCACTGCAAGGGTATATAAACTTCGGCTTCGCCCGAAGTTAGCTTTCCTTTCTTGTTTAAGTTAGAAAGATGGGACTTGGTACAGATTACTTTTTGGGCAAAATAATTCAATATGCCAAATTTCATAAGGATCGGCCGACTATATACGATCCGCTATATATCTAATAATATAAGATGCGTGGCGCCACCTAGCGGACTGCGACTCAACTGCAAGGGTATATAAACTTCGGCTCCGCCCGAAGTTAGCTTTCCTTTCTTGTTGAGTGTCAAAATCTAGGTAGTGAATAAGGTATATATATAAGGTATATATATTCTTGATCAGGATCACCTACTGAGCCGATATAAGCATGCCCGTATGTCCGTCTCTTTGTCTGTTTCTACGCAAACTAGTCTCTCAGTTTTAGAGCTATCGACTTGAAACTTTTTACAGATCCTTCTTTAGTTTGCAGGCGGTATATAAATAGTAACGGGATTGGTCGACCATATCCAAAAGCCGCCATATAACTGATCGAAAATGCCATCAAAGGGCAGGTGATATCACTAATGACTTAAAAAAATGTAAATTTAATCAATTAAGTCCACGGGATCTACTATTTCAGTTATATAAAAATTTAAACACTCATTAAAGTTAAGTTTTATTACATCAGCAATCTTCAACAAAAACACTGAAAAACAAGAAAGGAAAGCTAACTTCGGGCGGAGCCGAAGGTGGCACCACGCATCTTATATTATTAGATATATAGCGGATCGTATAAAGCGGCCGATCCCTATGAAATGTGGCATATCGAATTATTTTGCCCAAAGAGGAACCCCCATTGAAACTCCCATCATTCTAACTTGAAAAACAACGAAGTTATAGCATTTCCGATCAATCAGTTATATGGCAGCTATAGGATATAGTCCGCCGATCTTTATGAAATTCCACGACTCAGATTGTTTTTCCCAAACAGACAGACAACGGACAGACGGACATGCTCATGTCGACTCAGGAGGTGATCCTGATCAAAAATATATATAGTTTATAGGGTCGGATATGTCTCCTTCCCTGCGTTGCACACTTTTGACCAAAATTATAATACCCTCTGCAAGGGTATCAAAACACACACAAAAAAATCAACTGGTCCAAATATTTCCGAAACCTTTCGGACAACATGGCACTAAAGCGATCAGAATATCCTTAAACCGTGGAAAGTCCGTAGAAAGATACAACAATTTACACAAGCCTGCAAAAATGTTCTCAAAAGTCATGCTCAAAAACAAGAAAGGAAGGCTATAGTCGAGTTTCCCGACTATAAGATACCCATCATATTTTCCACCCAAACTGTTTATACCCAAAGCGGTCAAGCCTTCTCATACGTTCATCTTAAGATCCTAGAAAGAGTCAGAGCCTTCACCTAAGATTCACTCTCCACCAACGAAAATTATCCACAATCACGTTGTGACCTCAAAATCGCGAAACTACTCATCGAAGCCAACTGGATGAACAGTTACGGCCTGTAAGCGTGCAAAAGACAAAACTAGACCTCTTTTGTAGGAGCTAGAAAATCCCATCCCTTATCCCACCAAAACTAAACAACCAGTGGCTAGGCTTAGTGGCAATCGAAAGGGCGATTACTTAGGGGTAGTACTAGACAGAAATTTAAAATGGATCCTAAATGTAAAATTAAGGTCAAAGAAAGACAAAATTTTCCAAAATTTTTATAAAAAAATTGATTTGATGATAAAATTCTCAACTATATACCAACTATATACGATCCGATATATATATAATAATATAAGCTGCTACCTAACTGCAAGGGTATATCAACTTCGGCTCCGCCCGAAGTTATCTTTCCTTTCTTGTTTTTATACTTTTTATACCCTTGCAGAGGGTATTACAATTTTGGTCAAAAGTGTGCAACGCAGTGAAGGATACATCTCCGGCCCTATAAAGTATATCATGTCCGTCTGTCCGTCTGTCTGTCTATCTGTCTGTTTCTACGCAAACTAGTCTCTCAGTTTTAAAGCTATCGAGTGAAACTTTGCACCCACCCTTCTTTCTGTTGCAGGCAGTACATAAGCTGCCATATAACTGATTGATCGGAAATGCCATAACTATCTTGTTTTTTAAGAAAGAAGTATGGGAGTTTCAATGGATTCCTCTTTGGAAAAAATAAATCGATATGCCAAATTTCATAAGGATCGGCCAACTATATACGATCCGCTATATATCTAATATAGCGGACTGCGACTCAACTGCAAGGGTATTTAAATTTCGGCTCCGCCCGAAGTTAGCTTTCCTTTCTTGTGTTTTATACCCTTGCAGAGGGCATTATAATTTTGGTCAAAAGTGTGCAACGCAGTGAAGGAGACATCTCCGACCCTATAAAGTATATATATTCTTGATCAGGATCACCTCCTGAGTCGATATGAGCATGTCCGTCTGTCGGTCTGTCTGTTTCTACGCAAACTAGTCTCTCGGTTTTTGAGCTATCGAGTTTAAACTTTGCACACATCCTTCTTTCCTTTGCAGGCAGTATATAAGTCGGAACGGCCGGGATCGGTCGACTATATCCTATAGCTGCCATATAACTGATCGGAAATGCGATAACTTTGGTGTTTTTTAAGTTAGAGGTTTGGGACTTTCCACACATGTTATGTTTATCAAAATATGTTTATGTTTATGTTTATACCAAAATATCTTATGTACAAAATTTCATAAGGATCGGCCGACTATATCCTATAGCTGTCATAGAACGATCGAAATTGGCATAACTTTGGTGTTTTTTAAGTTAGAAAGATGGGATTTGGTACAGATTTTATTTTGGGAAAAACAATCTGATCTACCAATTTTCATAAGGATCGGCCGACTATATGCGATCCGCTATATATCTAATAATATAAGATGCGTGGCGCCACCTAGCGGACTGCGACTGAACTGCAAGGGTATATCAACTTCGGCTCCGCCCGAAGTTAGCTATCCTTTCTTGTTATACCCTTGCAGAGGGTATTATAATTTTGGTCAAAAGTGTGCAACGCAGTGAAGGAGACATCTCCGACCCTATAAAGTATATATATTCTTGATCAGGATCACCTCCTGAGTCGATATGAGCATGTCCGTCTGTCCGTCTGTCCGTCTGTCCGTCGGTCCGTCTGTCCGTCTGTCCGTCTGTCTGTTTCTACGCAAACTAGTCTCTCAGTTTTAAAGCTATCGAGTTGAAACTTTGCACACACCCTTCTTTCTGTTGCAGGCAGTATATAAGTCGGAACGGCCGGGATCGGTCGACTATATCCTATAGCTGCCATATAACTGATTGATCGGAAATGCCATAACTTTGGTGTTTTTTAAGTTAGAGAGTTGGGACTTTCCACACATGTAATGTTTGACCAAAATATCTTATGTACAAAATTTCATAAGGATCGGCCGACTATATCCTATAGCTGTCATACAACGATCGAAATTGGCATAACTTTGGTGTTTTTTAAGTTAGAAAGATGGGATTTGGTACAGATTCTATTTTGGGAAAAACAATCTGATCTGCCAATTTTCATAAGGATCGGCCGACTATATACGATCCGCTACATATCTAATAATATAAGATGCGTGGCGCCACCTGGCGGACTGCGACTGAACTGCAAGGGTATATAAACTTCGGCTCCGCCCGAAGTTAGCTTTCCTTTCTTGTTTTTTTTTTAAGATGGGATTTGGGACTTTCCACACATGTTATATTTGATCAACATATCTTATGTACATAAGGAAGGTGTGTGTAAGGATCGGCCGACTATATCCTATAGCTGTCATACAACGATCGGAATTGGCATAACTTTGGTGTTTTTTAAGGTAGAAAGATGGCACTTGGTACAGATTCTATTTTGGGAAAAATAATCTGATCTGCCAATTTTCATAAGGATCGGCTGACTATATACGATCTTCTATATATCTAATAATATAAGATGCGTGGCGCCACCTAGTGGACTGCGACTGAGCTGCAAGGGTATATCAACTTCGGCTCCGCCCGAAGTAAGCTTTCCTTTCTTGTTTTAAATCAGTATTTCTAAATAGTTAAATTTAAATATGTAATCACAATTCGGTATCGTAAAAAATAAATACGTTGATCCCATCTACAAAATTTTCTAACTTAATCTGCCAGAAAGCAATTTAGGGCTCCATGCAAAAAACCATATAGTTCAAAAATCATAGTTTTCAGCTTTTATAGCATCCGAGTGAAGTGCATACAAACAAACAGACAGACTTTTATCAACTAGTCGTCCTGATCAAGAATATATGCATATACTTTATTGGATATTTTACCATTACAAACATCTAGACAAACTAAATTTCCCCAGCAAGGGTATGACAGCTCGATATAAAAATAAGACGCTTTCAAAGGATGTATTTGACTTTTAGAAGCACCCGATAAAATAACTCGAACTAATGTTCTTTCAAATTTCATTATAAAAATAAAATATTATAGCCTAAAATACAATATTTTATAAGAATTTCATTATAAAACCAAATCCTTATAGTAAAAATTTTTAAAAAGCGTCAAGATGTATTTTTATAAACAGCAAAGGGTTGAAACTTCCGATCTATGCTTAAAAGTGGCGCTTTGATTTGCATCTTATTGCATCTTCGATTAACCAATAATATGGAAGCTATAATCTATAGTCGACCGCCCCTGACTGTTCCGACTTATATACTTTATATCCGTCTTATATATATACTTATATTGCGTGCAAAGGAAGATAGATGTGTTTGAAGTCGATAGCATTAAAAATGATAGACTTGTTTGCCTTAAAACGGACACGCTTATATCGACTCAGGAGGTGATGCTGATCAAGAATATATTTGCTTTATTAAGTATGCTTTGCTTGCGTGCCTTTTTTATTTTGCACACTTTTGACTACAAATTTGATCTTTGCATGGGTATAACGAGAAAGGAAATCTAATTTCGGGCGGAGTCGAACTTGATATAGCTTTAAAGTTAAGTGGTAGCTTATATTCTATAATATTTTTAACAATTATCGGCTATAATTAACCAAACCTTGTGATAATTAAATGCTAAAAATTAATTAAATTTATTACATAGTTTGAAACAAAAAAGGAAAGCTAACTTCGAGCGGGGCCGAAGTTGTTACACCAGTTATGCCATTTCCGATCGTTAAATGGAATCTGTACCCATCTTTCAAGTCCCATCTTTCTAAATTAAAAAACAGCAAAGTTTTGCCTATTCCGATCGTTCAGTTATATATCAGCTATAGGATATAGTCGGCCGATCCTTACGAAATTTGGCAAATCAGATTATTTTGTCCAAAACAGAATCTGTACCAAGTCCCATCTTTCTAACTTAAAAAATACCAAGTTATTAAGTGGTAGCTTATATCCTAAGATATTTTTAATAATTATCGGCTATAATCACCTTGTGATAATTTAATAACATTAATTTAATTTATTACATAGTTTGAAACAAGTAAGAAAAGCTAACTTCGAGCGGGGCCAAAGTTGATAAAACCTTGAAGTTGTGCCATTTCCGATCGTTCAGTGATATGGCGGCTATTGGATATAGTTGGCCGATCCCTATGAAATTTGGCAAATAATATTATTTTGCCCTAAATGGAATCGTACCAAGTCCCATCTTTCTAAATTAAAAAACAGCAAAGTTATGCCAATTACGATCGTTCAGTTATATGGCAGCTATGGGATATAGTCGACCGATCCCGGCCGTTCCGACTTATATACTAGCAAGGAAAAGAAGGATGTGTGCAAAGTTTCAATTCGATATCTTTAAAACTGAGAGACTAGTTTGCGTAGAAACCAGACGGACATGCTCATATCGACTCAGGAGGTGATCCTGATCAAGAATATATATACTTTATAGGGTCTGAGATGTCTCCCTTCACTGCGTTGCACACATTTGACCAAAATTATAATACCCTCTGCAAGGGTATAAAAATCCCAAATTATGAAGCTATCTAAAATTGTTTAAATGTAAAAAAAACTAAAAATACCTTGCCTTTTAGAATGTGTGTGTATACTATATAGTATCAGAGATGTGTTCTTCACTTCGTTGCACACTTTTGAACAAAATTGTATACCTTCTATAAGGATAAAAAAATATATTTTCTAAAGTATGATATTTGTAAGAATTTCTCCAAGCACAGCTTCAAAGGTCCATTTTTTTAACTTCCTCCCGATTGTACGTTTAGATCGGCATTATGGCGGTTTCCTGGAATGTGACATGACTTAAAGTGGTCCATTCTACCGCCCGTATAACGTTGTTTGCTTTGTCTGGCCCGCACATAAACGATCTTTCCCGCAGATTGTCATGTCACGCTGCTCTCGTCCTCAACACAATTATGTGCATGTGTCTGTGCTCTTCTGGTCATCCAACATGGAGTGGACACTCAGAATTTGTCACATCATTATTCTTATTTTTCTTTTCAAGAAGTATTTACTATAATGCATACTCGTGAAGAGTGCTGTTTGGGAGGTCTATTCTGCTCTTCATATTTTTTTTAAATTATTGAAAAATTTGTTGTTATTCTATCAATTCCAAACAAAAACAAGAATGCAAAGCTAACTTCGGGCAGAGCCGAAGTTGATATACCCTTGCAGTTAGGTAACAGCTTATATTATTGTATATATATCGGATTGTATATAGTTGGCCGATCCTTATGAAAATTTTACCATCAAATCAATTTTCTAATAAAAATGTCGAAAACAGCCCCAAGCATCTTTAAAATTGCAAGGTTGTGCCATTTCCGATCGTTCAGTTATATGGCAGCTATAGGATATAGTCGGCCGATACGACTTGCCTGTCTGTTTCTACGCAAACTAGTCTCTTAGTTTTAGAGCTAATGAGTTGAAACTTTGAACACATCCTTCTTTTCCTTGCAGGTAGTATATAAGTCGGAACGGGATCGGTCGACTATATCCTATAACTGACAATCTTATATATCCTATATAATGGCAAAATCGAAAATGCCATAACTTTGCTGTTTTTTATGTTAGAGGGTTGGGACTTTCCACACATGTTATTTTATTGTGAACAAGAAAGGAAAGCTAACTTCGGGCGGAGCCGAAGTTGATATACCCTTGCAGTTCAGTCGCAGTCCGCTAGGTGGCGCCACCCATCTTAATTTATTAGATATGTAGCGAATCGTATATAGTCGGCCGATTCTTATGAAATTTAGCATATTGAATTATTTTTCCCAAAATAGAATGTGTACCAAATCCCATCTTTCTAACTTAAAAAACACCAAAGTTATGCCAATTTCGATCGTTCTATGACAGCTATAGGATATAGTCGGCCGATCCTTATGAAATTTTATACACAAGATATTTTGGTTAAATATAACATGTGTGGAAAGTCCCAACCCTCTAACTTAAAAAACACCAAAGTTATGGCATTTCCGATCAATCAGTTATATGGCAGCTATAGGATATAGTCGACCGATCCCGGCCGTTCCGACTTATATACTACCTGCAAAGGAAAGAAGGGTGTGTGCAAACTTTCAACTCGATAGCTCCAAAACTGAGAGACTAGTTTGCGTAGAAACCGACAGACAGACAGACGGACAGACGGACAGACGGACAGACGGACAGACGGACATGCTCATATCGACTCAGGAGGTGATCCTGATCAAGAATATATATACTTTATAGGGTCGGAGATGTCTCCTTCACTGCGTTGCACACTTTTGACCAAAATTATAATACCCTCTGCAAGGGTATAAAAATATCTTATCTACAAAGTTTCATAAGGATCGGCCCACTATAACCTATAGCTGTCATAGAACGATTGGAAGTGGCATAACTTTGTTTTTTTGTTTTTTTAAGTTAGAACTTTACTTGGGACTTGCTACAGATTTCATTTTGGGCAAAGTAATTTTTCGCAAAGATTTGCCAAATTTCATAGAGATCGGCCGACTTCATAGGGATATAACTGAACGGCCGAAAATAGTACAACCTATATCAACTTCGGCTCCGTCCGAAGTTATCTTTCCTTTCTTGTTTAATATGTAAACTGTAACTTATCTGCAAGCTAACCAAAGTAAGCTTTCTTTTCTTGTTTATTTATTTATGTAAAAATACATTTATATGAAGCTCACGGACAGGCAATCGCTTTTGACAGAATATGACACAAATGTGTTAACAAATTCAATAAAACGTGCTCAAAAATTTTATTGTCATTAGCACTGAAAGCAGCAGCCGTCATAAATGAAGTATAATCTGCTTATTAGCAAAACCATTTAGATGTTTTCGTCAATTATAGACTTTGTGTAAATATAAATATACCTAAAGTGGTAGTCCAAAATCTACTAACATGTGGCTATTAGGTCTTGTATTTATAATTGGGTGTTTTTTTGCCAGGTACTCTTCGACAAGTGGCATATCGCTTTCCTCTCTTTTAAATGCAAAAACTTCCCATTACAATTTCCCATGCGAGTACAGCAATTCTTCCTCGTTATCTTTATATTATATCTTTTTATTAAATCGGATCTATTCCCGCGATATAAGCCGTGCGTCTTGTGGCAGCGCCCCTCAGTTCGTTGTGGTGGGCTTTACGAACGCACCACAGCCGCGCGAAAAAGGATGCATAACAAATTTTTCATTCATTCATTGGAAAAAAAAGGATGGAAAGCTTACTTATGTAACTATATACATATGTATATATTAATTCGGATGTACATAGTTGACCGATCTATATGTTAATTTTATTGTCCCAATATTCAAAATAACCAAATTGGTGTCACTTCCGATTGTTCAGTCACTTTAATCGATCAACTTACATATGAATATTTACTGCATGAAAATTTAAGGACGATAGAGTTATAAGACTGATTGTTTCATATTATCGTAATATTTTTTCCCATAGCATTATGATTACCTCCCAATATGGGAGGGGTCAAAAATATATTTATATTTTGAAGTTAAGCCCTTGTTGAGTTGAGACCCTTGAATTGACAAACTTTTTCGCGAAAAAGCCGACAAAGCCGCCATCATAAATAAAATACCAAAAAATTTCATTTTGCCTCAATAATAGGAATTGGCATAACTTTGTTTTTTTTTTTAAGCTATATAGATGAAACTTTCTACCGACTCCATTTTGAGCAACCTTATGCGATATGCAAAATCGGATCGGTCGACTATATCCTATAGCTGCCATATAAGTGAACCACCATGATTGTTAATATGTACATAAAAATGTATTGCAACTTTGTAGGGCAAAAATAATTTGAGGAAAAATAATTTAAATGATAATCAAAGGAAAAACACTCTTGACGAGGTAAAATACCGGTAACGAATGTATATGATTCACACAAAATATCAATTTTAGTAATGAAATATTGGTATACAAAATTATGCATTAAATTTATTATCACCCACCACGTTTGTGTTTATTATACCCTTGCAGAGGATATATTGATTTTGGTCAAAACTGTGCAACGCAGTGAAGTAGACATCTCCGACCCCATTAAGTATATATATTCTTGATCAGGATCACCTCCTGAGTTGATATGAGCATGTCCGTCTGTCCGTCTGTCTGTCGGTTTCTACGCAAACTAACCTCTCAGTTTAAAAGTTATAGAGTTTAAACTTTGCACACATCCTTATTTTCCTTGCAGGTAGTACATAAGTCGGATCGGCCGGGATCGGTCGACTATATCCTATAGCTGCCATATAACTGATTGGGTTCCATCCTTCAAACTTATCAATAAACAAGAAAGTGGCGCCACGCATCTTATATTATTAGATATATTGCGGATCGTATATAGTCGGCCGATCCTTATGAAATTTGGCAAATCAGATTCATTTGTCCAAAATAGAATCTGTACCAAGTCCCATCTTTCTAACTTAAAAAACACCAAAGTTATGCCAATTTCGATCGTTGTATGACAGCTATAGGATATAGTCGGCCGATCCTTATGAAATTTCATAACATAAGATGTACATAAGATATGTTGGTCAAATATAACATGTGTGGAAAGTCCCAACCCTCTATCTTAAAAAACAACGAAGCTATAGGATATAGTCGACCGATCCCGGCCGTTCCGACTTATGTACTACCAAGGAAAAGAAGGCAAGAAAAAGAAGGATGTGGGCAAAGTTTCAACACGATAGCTCTAAAACTGAGAGACTAGTTTGCGTAGAAACCGACAGACAGACAGACATGCTCATATCGACTCAGGAGGTGATCCTGATCAAGAATATATATACTTTGTAGGGTCCGAGATGTCTCCTTCACTGCGTTGCACATTTTTGACCAAAATTATAATACCCTCTGCAAGGGTATAAAAAAAAAAGAACTTCTGCGGGGAATCTAAAGTATTCTGCCATAAAAGGGCTGTTTGGATTGGAACATAGCCATTTTTAACTAGCATAGAGTTGATCATATATTCGGCACTCATATATGATGACATCTGGGCATAACGATATGGTCCTCGTTTGGATTTATAGATTCTGCGCGTTCCTGCGTTTGTAATACGCCAACGTTGCCTATGTATACATGTGATCCGAGCCACGGGCTTGGTTTTTGTAGTATCATGTTGAATTGAAGAGCACCGAGGTCGCACTTAAATGCATTTCGTTGGGCTTCTCTGTAGAGCAAGGTTTTGGCCGCTATTATTTTCTTTCTTTCGTTTCCCTCCAAATATTTTTACTAATACAGGAATGTGGCCGACGCTCGATATAGTCGTCTGCAGTTTGAGAAGGAATTGATGTTCATATGTATTGTGTCCAAATGTGCCTTTGACGTGGTGTACATTGCTTTCCGTATTTCGATTTCAACCGGATCTAACCGTGCGGCTGGCTTGCTATTGGTATTGAAAGCGGATTATTGGGGGCCACTTTGCTCTTGACTAAGATCAAACACGCATCAAAGTTTTGGCCCTTGCTTATTCGAAAGTTACTGGCTGCTGCGTTCGCTAGCGTCTATGAATGTGTGTGCCTCTATATGCTCGGCATCGTGAAGTACTAATGAATAATGACGTGAAACTTGAACTGCTGATGCTTTTGACAGGTGGTCTTTCCCTTTTTTTCTAGAGCTTGAGTTAAGGTGGCACCACTTTGTCATTCCAGTTAATTCCTGTGCGCCATATTTCTTGTAGGAGCATCTTTAAGCCGATGTTGAAACATATTAGGATGCCCAAGGGGTCGAATAAGGACATCAGGGTCCCAAAACATAACAAGGACCTTTTCTGTATCCCCTAAGCCTTTGGGCGGTTGACTAATGGATATTTCCTTTCCTAGATGTTTCAGTAGTATCGGAGAGTTTGATGTCCAGTTTCCTAGGTTGAATCCCCCGACGCGTGTATTGGACGCACCAAAATTTCATGGGTTTCATCACAAAGAATTTCGACGCTTTCGTGTCCTCATTGAACCATAGGAAGCGTTGGGCGTCCATATCCTCTTCTTGAATTCATTATTGGTGGGTGTCCCCGCAGCGATGTCCCCGCAGACAGCAAATTTCCCGACTCAAAATTCCATCAATATCTCCGTTAGTGGATGTAAAAGATCTGCTCCTATGTGCATGGAGGCATTGAGTGACTTTCCGTGAGACTTGGAAGAACCATAACAATTTTATCTTCTTGGGCTTGTTGGGGTTGTGCGTGATTAATTCTGATAGGTTCCATGCTCTTTAATTTTTTTCCATGTCTTCCTTCGGCAGTTCGACCGCATAGCCCGTTTCTCGTAGGTTGCTTCTGTTTTTGGTGACCCTTAACGGATGCGGAGGATTCGCCTTTTGGACGCATTGCAAAGATTAGTTTTTACTGGTTAGAGGGTATTTGGACAAACTCCTTTACCAACATTGGATTATTAAAATGGTCGTCTAGGTGGCAAACTTTATAGCGGTGTTCTGAAGGGATCGGAGACATTTCCGCTGTAGCTTCCTTTAAAAGCTCTGATGCGTGCCGTTCCGCTCTCTTTTATTGTGTGCGCAGTCTAGTCTACAGCCATTTAAAATCTGGACGTAACCTCTTGGAATATAAAGTTACCATCAGAATTTTGTAAAGAGAAAATATTTTTTCCCAGTACCAGGAGGATTTGAAATCCCAGTGAGTGAATTAAAAAGGTGGGAAACGGAATCAGCGTAGCTAACCCCTTTTCTCAACCGAAATGTCCACCAGCGAGCGATGCACTTCAAAGTTTAGTTGATTAGTTGAGGGATCGAAAAATAAAAAAAAAAACTTTGCCATCTTTCCTGGAACGCATGCATATCTTCACAAGCTTTGGCCATGTCGCGGCTAAAAATATGTAAATTTAATAGAGTGGACATAAACACAATATTTATTTTTTAAGTCTAATTTAACGTTGAGTCGAAACTATTTGCAACATGAGTTCGAAGTTTGGAAATTAAACAATTTTGATAGTTTTTTTTTTTATACCCTTACAGAGGGTATTATAATTTTGGTCAAAAGTGTGCAACGCAGTGAAGGAGACATCTCCGACCCTTTAAAGTATATATATTCTTGATCAGGATCACCTCCTGAGTCGATATGAGCATGTCGGTCTGTCCGTCTGCCTCTCAGTTTTAGAGCTATCGAGTGTAATCTTTGCACACATCCTTTTTTTTCTTGCAGGTAGTATATAAGTCGGAACGGCCGGGATCGGTCGACTATATCCTATAGCTGCCATATAACTGATTGATCGGAAATGCCGGAAATAACTTTGGTGTTTTTTAAGTTAGAGGGTTGGGACTTTCCACACATGTTATGTTTGACCAAAATATCTTATGTACAAAATTTATAAGGATCGACCGACTATATCCTATAGCTGTCATAGAAGATCGGAATTGGCATAACTTTGGTGTTTTTTAAGTTAGAAAGATGGGACTTGGTACAGATTACTTTTTGGGCAAAATAATTCGATATGCTAAATTTCATAAGGGTCGGCCGACTATATACGATCCGCTATATATCTAATAATAAAAGATGCGTGGCGCCACCTAGCGGACTGCGACTGAACTGCAAGGGTATATCAACTTCGGCTCCGCCCGAAGTTAGCTTTCCTTTCTTGTTTTATCTAAACTTAATTTATCTCGGTAAACACCGGTTTACTTTATATGTCAGAGCAAGTCTTCAGAACGATAGGGAATCTGGCCAGAAAAAATAAACACTAAAGACAAAAATCTACTAAATAATGTAACATCCCTAGTCGTCAGACTAAAAATTGAAAAGTAAACTTTCTAGCACGACTTTCTAGCAAAAGCATTTGTGTGTGAATATACAATAAAAGTAAACAATTCTGAAATTATGCTGAGATTATTGAAACTATTTAGACCTTCTCAAGGTTAAGGTTCCAGATACTTGAGGAAACAGTTTTTGACTGTAGAAATACATATTGGTTATCGAATTTTAAATTTTGATATATTAAGCTATTCTTTATTTTTTAAAATTTCTGAATTTATTTAGACAAATTTGTATTTTATTACTTTTTCCGATTTTAATTATTTTTGTTTTTTTTTTTCAATTTTAATTTTTTAACTACTTTGAATATTATTAGACCCTCTATTAATACGTTAGAATGTAATTTTATCTTGAACATTAAACCTTGTTAACCTTGAAACATGAAAATTAACTGAACTTTATTTATCTAAACTCCGCTAATGACGTAGCGGTAGTGGGTAAAAGGGGTCACCAGAGTTTAGTTACTCCTCGTTGACTGCTTCGCCCGTATATCCTTTTCTACTCTCTTCGTTAAAATTTTGAACTTTTATAGATTTCTACCTGTTCTATTATGCAATTAATTTGTCGCTAGTACGCTCAATTCTCGACTTAAGATTATTAATACGTAACTTGTGCGATCGCCAACGAGCAAGAGCCGGACTCTACAACGTGCCCCCGTTAGGACGGGTTCATTTTTTTTAAACACACCGTTACACGTTAAAACTTCTATTGTGGCGCATATGCCAAGTCTTAACATGGCAGTGCGTAGTCTATAAATGAAATCCTTGTTAACACTTTTGTTTTGCTTTGTTGATTAGACGCTCAAGGATTTGATCAGAGCGGCCGAAATCTGTCTTCAGTGTGTTCCTAACCTCTGGACACTGATCACAATGCCCAATGAAGCTACAGCCTCAAAACTTGGCACACTATATAGTTACTATACATGCAAAGTCTGAACAAAATGTTGTGCCGATCGGGCCACGCCTTCCTTTGCCCCCATAGAATCCAATGCACCCTGTGACAAAAATTTACAAAATATCCATGACAGTTGGGCCAAAATATCCACTAAATTTTAAATATATGTAAAATAATTTTAGTAAATATCCTCTCAATCTCCTATCCCCTCCCGCCCTACCAATCTTCAATTTCCAAACTAAACAATGCATCTTGAATAATTATAATATATGTACGTATATACTTAATTAATTTTTAATCACTTTCAACAAGTAAATCAAAGGAATAGGCATCGATACATTCAAATGTATTCAAATGATGAAGTCATTTTCATCATCGTTATCTGTAGTAGAATAACTATTTAGGAAATCGACATTTGGTGGTGTTAAAAGATCAATAACACTGTGCGACAAAAAAAAAAAAAAACGAAATACACTTGTGAAACGAGATAGTATAGGTAGTTAATCTGGTCGAAGAGAACTCAAAAATATTTTTTTTTTATTTTTGGAACCCTCCAATTTTTATTTATTTAAAAAACCCGTTTTTTTGGGACTTTTTTGCGCTTGAAAATTCCTGAACGCGTTTTTTTCAACCGATTTCAAAATTTTCGGTGTTTTTCAATGTTGTATCTTTTGAAAAAAAAAATATATCTTCGATTCTGTTGAACAAAAAGGACAAAATGTTTACACCTGAAACTGAAGTTTTCGACTTTTATTCGTGTTTTTTTGCATTTTGATGCCAGTTTTTCGGTACAACTTACAAAAATCCTGTCATTTATGCCACATATTAATATTGTCTCATTAATACTGAATAAAACGAGACAAATTTCATTAAAAAATAAAATAAAAATTTTTAAAGTTATAAAGCTTTTCCCAAAAAAAATCAAGAAAACCATGCGAGCACTATAAGAAGAGCATATTCCTGACTTATACCACTAACCATATAGACTTCTCATTTCATACAACGAAAATGGACGCAAAAATTTCTTGCGACAGGCCCCAGAGAGAATCTTACTCTCATTATTACGTTCATTTTTACGCTCATAATCTCATTTAACTTTTTTGGTTGTTCAGTCGCAGAGAGGCGCAAGAAGGTTCTTCCGCGGTTTAACCGATCTTTATATGTATGCGTGCTCACACATTCACATACACGGTTTCATGTGTGCGTTGGATTTCGTTTTGAAACCAGCTAAAATTTTTGATTTTTGTAACTTTACAGGCAGGTCTCGATTTATTCAGAATGAATGAGACAACATTCATATGTGGCATGGATGACAGAATTTTTGTAAGTTATACCGAAAAACTGGCATCAAAATCCGAAAAACACGAATAAAAGTCGAAAACTTCAGTTTCAGATGTAAAAATGTTGTCCTTTTTGTTCAACAAAATCGAAGATATATTTTTTTTCAAACGCTACAACATTAAACTATTGAAAAACACCGAAAATTTAGAAATCGGTTGAAAAAAACGCGTTTCAGGAATTTTTAAACGCAAAAAAGTCCCGAAAAACGGTTATTTTAAATAAATACAAATTGGAGGGTTCCAAAAATATAAAAAAAAAATATTTTTGAGTTCTCTTCGACCAGATTAACAACCTACACTATCTCGTTTCACAAGTGTTTTTTGACTGTCGCACGGTGTAACTAATGGTAACTGTTGCGTTTTTTTTGCGTGATGTGGATGTGGATTCTTTCATTGATGTGGATGCTGGAAACCATCGGATCTGATAAATCCAGTGCTCTACAAAAAACGTCAGTCATGGTGTTTAAGCGACTGTGTTGTCTTGCATACGAACGTCTATCATTTTTAAAAATATAAAAAAATGATGCTTCGGGTGCATTTTCGCCTAGGCAGCCAAGAGGAAGGGACGATGCGGCAACGATCTGGGCGCCATGAGCTAGTACATATAGTACTTTATGTACAATAGCTGACATTGGGTACCAGGAATATTTTCCTACATATTTATAAACGCGGTTTTTTTTTGCGCAGAAACTTTAAAATTTTGAAGCATTCGTTTTAAAGTTGCTTGAAATTGCTATTAAAATAAAATAGAAATGTTTCAAATCTCTTGGTCGAACCCAAGATCATTGAAAATTTGTCGGTATGGAAAAATGCTCTTCTCGCTGTGTTCCCGTCGTTGGTACTTCCGCTTCCATTTGCTTTGGGCTTCTTACTCCTCTTTTTCAAAGGATCCTCTATGTTTTGCTTTAAGTTTCCAATTCGATGCTGCAACACAAAGTTGTAAAGGCTTTCGGTTTTGCGTCTATGTGCCAGCCAATACTCAAGCATTTCTGCATAAATTAGGTCTATGTTGTCTAGCAAAAAATTTTTTTTTTTTTTTTAACTGGAGCAAAAACGAGAAACGGGTTATCGTATTGTAAATAAATTCAAGAGCAAAACTGCGTTAATAGTTTTTATAATCCGGAACAATCCAACCTACTTTTATTTCACGAAACACGAAAAATGAAAATTATATAAACCGCAATGTTGATACTATCCAATAAAAAAAGTTTTGAAAAATATATACTCGGTTTTTTAAAACGTAAATCTTTTGTGGTATATGTATGTGGTACCCTGTATTATCGAAGCACTTACTAATGCAGGCCACTCATTCGAGTTTCCAGAGATTATTGGCAGCTCAACTGGTAGTATTTAACGAGCTGCTAGTTGGGAACTGATGGGCAGTGCTGCCAATTTTGATTTTTCCCGTCCGAACATGCTTTTTTTTAAGGCATTACTGCGGGAAAATTTGTGAATTGCGGGAATTGTAAAAAGCGGGAATTCTGGCTCTTTTAAAAAATTCAGTTAGCTTTTTCACGTTATTATACCCTTGCAGAGGGTATTATAATTTTGGTCAAAAGTGTGCAACGCAGTGAAGGTGACCTCCGACCCTATAAAGTATATATATTCTCTATCAGGACCACTTCCTGAGTCGATATGAGCATGTCCGTCTGTCCGTTTCTACGTAAACTAGTCTCTCAGTTTTAGAGCTATCGAGTTAAAACTTTGCACACATCCTTCTTTTGCTTGCAGGCAGTATATATGTCGGAACGGTCGACTATATCCCATAGCTGCCATATACCTGATTGATCGGAAATGCCATAACTTTCATGTTTTTTAAGTTAGAGAGTGGGGACTTTCCACACATGTTATATTTGCCAAAATATCTTACGTACAAAATTTCATAAGGATTGGCCGACTATAGCTGTCATAAAACGATCGGAATTGGCATAACTTTGTTTTTTTTTCAAGTTAGAAAGATGAGACTTGGTACAGATTATATTTTGCACAAAATAAACTGATTTGCAAAATTTCATAAGGATCGGCCAACTATATACGATCCGCTATATATCTTATAATATAAGAAGTCTCCTCGCGCCCGTCAAGACATGCAGGTCTCGTGGACTTCTGTCCACAGTGATGCGTGTCGCCACCTAGCGGACTGCGACTCAACTGCAAGGGTATATAAGCTTCGGCTCCGCCCGAAGTTAGTTTTCCTTTCTTGTTTTAATTCAAAGATTTTTCAAATGTAATTTGGAAACAAAAAATAAAGGAAAGCTAACTTCGGGCGGTGTTCTAAAAATAGAAAAAATTAAATATTTGAATTCAACTTTTTATACCCTTGCAGAGGGTATTATAATTTTGGTCAAAAGTGTGCAACGCAGTGAAGGAGACATCTCCGACCCTATAAAGTATATATATTCTTGATCAGGATCACCTCCTGAGTCGATATGAGCATGTCCGTCTGTCCGTCTGTCCGTCTGTCCCTTTCTACGCAAACTAGTCTCTCAGTTTTAAAGCTATCGAGTTGAAACTTTGCACACACCCTTCTTTCCTTTGCAGGCAGTATATAAGTCGGAACGGCCGGGATCGGTCGACTATATCCTATAGCTGCCATATAACTGATTGATCGGAAATGCCATAACTTTGGTGTTTTTTAAATTAGAGGGTTGGGACTTTCCACACATGTTATATTTGACCAAAATATCTTGTGTACAAAATTTCATAAGGATCGGCCGACTATATCCTATAGCTGTCATAGAACGATCGGAATTGGCATAACTTTGGTGTTTTTTAAGTTAGAAAGATGGGACTTGGTACAGATTCTATTTTGGACAAATGAATCTGATTTGCCAAATTTCATAAGGATCGGCCGACTATATACGATCCGCTACATATCTAATAATATAAGATGCGTGGCGCCACCTAGCGGACTGCGACTGAACTGCAAGGGTATATAAACTTCGGCTCCGCCCGAAGTTAGCTTTCCTTTCTTGTTATTATTTAAATTATACATATTTATTAAACATTTTGTAAAAAGTTACGTAGCAGCTTATATTATTATATATACATTAGATAGTCTTTATGAGAATTTCACCATCACCATTACCAATTTTCAATAAAAATGTTGAAAACAACCCCAAGCTTGTATATATAGATATAGTTATATAGAATATTTAGATATAGTTATATAGGATATATTGATGGAGTTATGCCAATTCCGATCGTTCTATGACAGCCATAGGATAAAGTTGCCCGATCCTTATGAAATTTTGAACATAAGATATTTTAAATATATGTATATAGTTGGCCGATCCTTATGCAATTTTATACATAAGATATTTTGAATTTTTTGATATTTTGATATTTTGCAAAATTTCAACTCGATAGCTTTAAAACTTGGAGACTCGTTTGCGTAGAAACTGACAGATGAACGGACAGATGGATATGCTTATATCGACTCAGAAGGTGATCCTGATCAAGAAAATATATACTTTATAGGGTCGGAGATGTCTCCTTCATTGCATTCCAAAATAATAATACCTTCTGCAAGGGTATAAAAATCACCTCCTAAAAAATTTTCAATTGTCGGTTCCAATAATTTGGCAAAACTATAACACTTCTCAAACAACAAAGGATGTGTTTGAGTTTAAAATGTCAAAAGTAATGACATTTATTCTATAAACTATAGGACTATACAAATTTTAATAGCGATATTACTTACAATATTATTTAATAACCATGAGCAGATTTCATACATATGTTTTGGTTGAGGTGCTACTTTAATTAAAGTCTGTAAACAAAAAAAGGTGGAAATGGGTTAGTTGCCGATCATCAAATGTTTAACACTTAAAGCTCCCAAGAGTTATAAAATGTCAAATATGTATTTCACATGTGTATGCCAAAAATTGAATGTATACTTGAATTTATTATTTAAATGATTGAACGGCTGAGATAAGCAAACATAATAGTAATCAAGGAAAACTGTGCCTTTTCCTTGCTTTAACTATGAAACTAGTTCAAATCAAACAAAACAAGAAAGGAAATCTAACTTCGGGCGGAGCAGAAGTTGATATACCCTTGCAGTTAAGTAGCAGCATATATTATATATATGTATATTGGATCGTATATTGTTGGCTGGATGGATGGATCACCATCACCAATTTTCTAATAAAAATGTTGGAAACAACCCCAAGCTTCTTCGGAAATACCAAGTTGTGCCGTTTTCGATCGTTCAGTTATATGGCAGTTAAAAGATATAGTCGGCCGATCCTTATGAAATTTGGTAAATCAGATTATTTCGCCAAAAACAGAATCTGTACCAAGTCCCAGACGAACAGGCGACATGCTTATATCGACTCAGGAGGTGATCCTGATCAAGAATATATATTTTATAGGGTCGGGGATGTCTCTTTCACTGCGTTGCACATTTTTGACCAAAATTATAATACCCTCCGCAGGGGTATTAAAATGAGAAGTCTATATGTTGTATGGTTAGTGGTGATAACAAGAAAGAAAAGCAAACTTCAGCGGATCACAGAGTAAGGAAGGTGAAAAAAAATTTAATAAAAGTAGCTTGAGATATCATCATGTCACATCGAGTTTACATTCAATAAGCTAAATTTCTACACGTAAGGCATAAAATTCTTTTGTATTTATAATAAGAAAGAAAAGCTTACTTCGGACGGAGCCGAAATTTATAAACGGATCGGATCGTATATAGTTGACCAATCCTATAAGAATTCACCATCAAATCAAGCCCCAAGCATCTTTGTGCCAAAGTTATGCCATTTTCGATCGTTCAGTTATATGGCAGCTATAGGATATAGTCGGCCGATCCTCATGAAATTTGGCAAATCGGATTAAGTTGCCAAAATGCCCATCTTTCCAACTTAACTTATAAGGGAATATTAGCTTAGGATCTATTTAATTAATATTAGCCAAATTGACAGGATGCAATATGCGCATTGCATATTGCCCTTTAAAGCCCCATAAAACCCTTTTACACTTAAGTGGCAAGGAGCTCCTTCTATTTACAGCCAATACAGTTACTAAATCCTTAGATTAAAGTTTTTGATATGTGGCCCAAAAGTAAGCCGCTTGTCCAGTAATGCCCAGATATTTCGCGTCCTTTGTCTGCTCTAGTGAAACTCCCTGCGGGATTTGAGTGGTATTAATTATGTACGTCTTCAGTGTGAAAAGAGGATTTATTTTCAAATTCCACCTTAAAACTAAGCTGAAATACTAATAGAATACTCATTAATTCCATTAGAATCTTCTCTGTGACAGCTAAAATTGAAGATGACTGTGATGTCATCGTCATAGATCGTTTTCTACCTTTTTGGGTCTGTTATTTTCGAAAAATATTGTTTGTTTTGGGAAAAAAATTATTTGACGTAAAATCTATACTTGAGTAATATCTACTGTTATTGACAATAAAATACTTAGTGAATCCATTACTTTGTGAGTTACGGGTCAAAATGAAAATGTAATTTCCATTTGCCGGCAAAATACGCCTCTTTTTAAAATTTCAAAAACAGCTTTTGCTTTTTGGAAGTTTATGCGAATAAATTAATTAATTAGAATAAGAATTAGTTGGTTTGTGGTTTGTCAGACCAACATTTTTTTAAATTTTAATTTAAATATCACTTTCGGTAGAAACCTACTTTCGCTGAAATGCGATGATGTGATCCTTTGGTAGATCGATAAAACATAAAAGCATAATAAAATCAATGATATTGATAAAAATATTGATTAAAGTTTTAAAATTTTTTTAGCTTTAAAGCTGAGAAACTAGTTTGCGTAGAAATTACATAAGGATCGGTCAGCTATATCCTGTAGCTGACATGTAAATAAACGATCAGAAATGGCACAACCTTGCTATTTTTAAAGATGCTTGGGGCTTGATTTGATTTCTCGTAGGATTGGTCAACTATATACGATCCGATATATATAAAATAATATAAGCTGCTACCGAACAGCAAGGGTACGAGTTTGAATTCAATTTGATATCATTATACATGTATGAGAAGCATGTGTCGATTCTAGAGGACTTGAGTAGTTTGGTTTTGCTGAAAAAGGATATTTATTAAAAACTTGCAGTGTATTATAGTGATATACATACATATGTATGTATATGTATAGTTTAAAAGTTTCTAAAGCTTCGCTAGACAATGGACCTTAATAAAAAGATTAGTTTTCAGTGCAAACGTTACGAAATAGATTTCAACAACAACATTTTCTATAGAGAAAAACTAAACCTCAAATACATTAATACAATATATTGCAAATATAAAGCAAAATTTATAAAAAGTTTTCCTTAAATATTTATAAACGAATTTTCCAACCAGAAAAAAATCATAGGGCCAGATTGGAAATTTGATCTCGCAGACTGTTTTTACTAGCGGCTATTTTTTACTCGCCTCTCGATCCTTTAAAACCAATTTCTCCATCGTTTTCTTAACTTAAAGTCAGCGAAGTAGGCAGGCTGTTCTCCTTTACCGGCGTTGCAGCAGGTCAATTTATTTCGGATTTGTGGATCTAGAGATGGAAATCACGATTGAGGCTTCATCTCCGACTTCAACTTGTGGAAAGCAATTCAATGTAATTGCTTTGTGACTTATAGCCCGACCTAACTTGCGATGTGAAAAATGCTAGTCGGCAGTTCCAGACAAGCCAGAAGCCAACTTTTACCGGTTATTCCCCCTGCACTTGGTGCTTCTCTAGGTTCACGGCAATCACGGCAATGAAGCCTATTTGGACCAAGTGTTAGTATCTTGACCTTGTCATTAAGTAAACTTAAACAGAACTGGTTTGGATGTTCTACTGGGCGGGCTTTATTCATCAGGCCTTCCACGATATAATAAGTAACCGTACCTTTCGTCCTATTTTGCTCCATCTCATACTTTTGGTTACCGAATTTATGTTTTGCACAGTACAAGTCTTTACAGGACACAGAAAAGCAAGATGGATTCTGATGGATTTGGCTCTTCACTGCGTAAGCATCGTGTTTTTTTAGTAATAAGTAATGTGAAAGCGTGAAACATACAACTCCATTCAATTATTATACCCTTGCAGAGGGTATTATAATTTTGGTCAAAAGTGTGCAACGCAGTGAAGGACATCTCCGACGCTATAAAGTATATATATTCTTGATCAGGATCACCTCCTGAGTCGATATAAGCATGTCCATCTGTCTGTCTGTCTGTCGGTTTCTACGCAAACTTGTCTCTCAGTTTTAAAGCTGTCGAGTTGAAACTTTGCACACATCCTTCTTTTTCTTGCAGGTAGTATATAAGTCGGAACGGCCGTAATCGGTCGACTATATCCTATAGCTGCCATATAACTGATTGATCGGAAATGCCATAATTTCGTTGTTTTTCAAGTTAGAAGGATGGGAGCTTCAACGGATTTCTCTTTGGGCAAAATATTTCGATACGCCAAATTTCATAAGGATCGGCCGACTATATACGATCCGCTACATATCTAATAATATAAGATGCGTGTCGCCTCCTAGCGCCTCCCTGCGCCGGAACTGCAGGGGTATATAAACTTTGGCTCCGCCCGAAGTTAGCTTTCCTTTCTTGTTTAAACATCATTGGTCCGCCCGATTCTTGAGTATGGATCGTGTGTCTGGAGTCCTCAACACGGAGTACAAGATCTTAAACAATCTGTACATGTTTGTCTATTTGTGGGTTTATTTTGTATTATATTTAAAAAAAAATTTAAATGATTAGTGATTAAAGTTTGGGAAACTTTTCTTCTACAATTTTTTTTAAGCTTACATAAAAAAAACTTTTTAAATTGAAAACGCATAACATTAAAACCTATGAACCTGTCAAACATGGTTTACGTCTTTTGAAAGGCTTTTTAACATGTATTCTACTTTATTGTACACCATACGTCGGAATAGTAAGAATAATCAATAACTCTAAAAACAATTTTTTTCTTAACAAAAAAATGTTATTATAAACAAGAAAGGAAAGCTTACTTCGGGCGGAGCCGAATTCATAATTTCATAAATATCGGCCGACTTTATACGATCTGCTATATATCTAATTGTGTAAGATGCGTGGCGCCACCTAGCGAACTGCGACTCAACTGCAAGGGTATATAAACTTCGGCTCCGCCCGAAGTTAGCTTTCCTTTCTTGTTATTTATAAATTTAGCCTAATCGAATCATTTATAGAAGAGTTTAGAGATTTTATTTAGCTTCCTAACAATTGTTTCAGTTGTTTGTTGAAAAACATACAAAAGTATGCAACTAATTTTTTTTTTTGAAAGCTTCATATACTTTAAAAGGATTGTTACATTAATAATAAAGTAAAGATAACTTCGGGCGGAGCCGAAGTTTATATACCCTTGCAGTTAAGGTTGTGTCGTTTCCGATCGTTCAGTTATATGGCGGCTATCCCACAGAAAATCCCATCTTTCTAACCAAAAAACATCAAAGTTATGTCAATACCGATCGTTCTACGAAAGCTTTAGGATATAGTCGGCCGATCCTTTTGACATTTTGTTTATAAAATATTTTGACCAAATATAACATGTGTGGAAAGTTCCCACCATCTTTAAAAACACAAAATTCTTAAAAAACACAAAAGTTATATAGTTGACCGATCCTGGCCGTTCCAACTTATATACTACCTGCAAGGAAAAGAACGATGTGTGCAAAGTTTCAACTCGATAGCTTCAAAACTGAGAGACTAGTTTGCGTAGAAACCGACAGACAGACGGACCCAAAATTTCTTCATTAATTTAGTTGAGGTGTCTATCGATAAAGCTCTCAAATGTTAAAAGTTTTCCAACATTCTCTCTTGGTATATTGAATACCAACGTCGACACATCGAGTACTGGTTGCGGGAGAGATTCATTTTCTATTACATGTATACTTACTGAAAAAAATTGAGTCATATAATTTGACTTATATGTGAGAAGAAAAAAGGTATCACCTTTATGTCGGTGTCCGTAATAATTTGATTACTTTGCGTGATTTTTCGCTCAAAAAATAATGATTATTTGTGATTTTTATTTTTTCGGTCAGAAAATAATAATTATTTAAAGATTTTTTAAAGTGATAACGGCCTCTGATATATATAATACCAACAAAAAAATTATTTTTTTTCATCACCAAAGTTGTTTTCAGATATTTTGAGTGTGGCATGCGGGTTCGTCACTGGTATTTTACCTTGTCGAGGGTTATTTTATATGATATTAAAGTAATGTAATTTACAGGATTTTTTGTTTAGATATGATTCCTCTTTTAATTTTAAATAAAGTCAAAATGTTTATAATAATACAAACTCATATTCATAATATAATAACAATAATGCAAGTCATAATATATAATATAACATACTTTTATGTACAATTTTTTAAATTTGAAACCGGAGAAAATACCGAATATTAATGGTATTCACAGTACAAATATGCCATTTTTTTGGCAGTGAAACAACTTTGATAGAAACTTAGAATAGAAGCGGGTACGTTACAAGTCTATGTGCAAAATTGTACAGCTGCACTTCTTATGGTCTAAGATAATGGAGCAGGTAGTGTTATTCGTTGAGATTTTTGTCTCGTTACCTCCTTAAACGTTTCCCAACATTAATTTAATGTTTTTATTTTGACGGTCCCAAATAATTTTTTCATTATCTCAACTCACGCTTGCAAAGAATTTTCTTAAAAAATCTTGTAAATCTGTATGCATTCCCATTTAAGTGTGTGATGACATATTTTCCAAGAAATTATCAACCCGAATTACTCGCCAGATACACTGATTTTGGTGTGCCATAACACAATGATATGGAATGTTTTACGATGTGAAAATATGCTATTAAAGCCGTGTAAGTTACAAATTAGTCAAAAGTATACCCGTTAAACCAAGGCGAAGTATTTTAGGTCAAAGTAAGGAAAGAAATAGAAACTTTTAAAGCCATTCCAGAAAAAAAGGTCGTAAGACATATGTAATCTACAGCCGAATATCAAAATCAACAGTCAACAGTATCTTCATTACTTTTCTTCATTCACACAAACATACATACAGTGGTTCGAATTTAATTTATCCAGCACCTAATAAAAATATGAAGCTAATCTAACGAACGAAGAAAAGTATTAAAATAATTTAAATGGCGATTTGTATACCCTTGCAGAGAGAATTTTGGTCAAAAGTGTGCAACGCAGTGAAGGAGACATCTCTGACCCTATAAAGTATATATATTCTTGATCTGGATGACCTCCTAAGTTTATATAGGCATGCCCGTCTGTCCGTCTGTCTATTTCTACGCAAACTTTTCTCTTAGTTCAAAAGCTATCGAGTTGAAACTTGGCACACATCCTTCTTTTGTTTGCAGGCAGTATATAAGTCGGAACGCCCGGGATCGGTGGTTTATATTCTATAGCTGCCATATAACTGATTGATCGGAAATGCCAAACTTTGATGTGTTTTAAGTAAGAAGTTTGGAATTTTTCACACATTTTATATTTGGCCAAAATAAATTATCTTCAAAGTTTCATAATGATCGGCGGACTATACCCTATACCTGCCATATAACTGAACGATTGGAAATGGCACTACCTTGCCAAATCTTTAAGAGATGCTTGTGGATGTTTCCAACATTTTCAATAATAAATTGAAGGTGAAATAGTGATATTCTCATAAGGATCGCACAACTATATACGACCCGATATATATATAATAATATAATCTGATACTTAACTACAAGGGTATATTAACTTCGGTTTCGCCCGAAGTTAGCTTTCCCTTCCTGGTTTTTTTTTATTTCAAGAAAAAATATCATTGATGATTGAGGAAACATCGGTCCTTAGTTTTACAATATTAACAATATTGAGTAGTTTTAATAAATATAAAAATCGTATCCGAAATTACTTAGGATAAATAACAATAGTTATGTTTGTTTTTAAGTTTTTGTGCTTATAAATAATTTAAAACAAGAAAGGAAAACTAACTTCGGGCGGAGCCGAAGTTTATATATCCTTGCAGTTGAGTCGCGGTCCGCTAAGTGACGCCACGCATCTTATATTATTAGATATATAGCGAATCGTATATAGTTCACCGATCCTTATGAAATTTGGCATATCGAATTATTTTTCCCAAAGAGGAACCCCCATTGAAACTGCCATCCTTCTAACTTGAAAAACAACGAAGTTATAGCATTTCCGATCTATCAGTTATATGGCAGCCATAGGATATAGTTGGCCGATCCTTATGAAATTCGACAAATCAGATTGTTTTTCCCAAAATAGAATCTGTACCAAATTTCATCTTTATACCCTTGCAGAGGGTATTATAATTTTGGTCAAAAGTGTGCAACGCAGTGAAGGAGATATCTCCGACCCTATAAAGTATATATATTCTCGATCAGGATCACCTCCTGAGTCGATATGAGCATGTCCGTCTGTCCGTCGGTCCGTCGGTCCGTCGGTCCGTCTGTCTGTTTCTACGCAAACTAGTCTCTCAGTTTTAAAGCTATCGAGTTAAAACTTTGCACACACCCTTCTTTCCTTTGCAGGCAGTACATAAGTCGGAACGGCCGGGATCGGTCGACTATATCCTATAGCTGCCATATAACTGATTGATCGGAAATGCCATAACTTCGTTGTTTTTCAAGTTAAAAGGGTGGAACTTTCTACGGCTACTAATTTTGGCAAACGTATACGATCTGTCAAATTTCATAATGCATATGAGTCAGAATTCGTGAAACCGATCACTAAAAATGAGTCGGTTTTGTTTTTCAAATTAAATGTGGTCAATGTGTAGCTCGTAAGCAGTAAAAGTAATTCCCAAAATATAATTTCCAAAAAAAATTTATTATGCTAGTTATTGACATAAACAATTTCTTGACATTTTTTTTTCGTTTCGCTATATCTCATAATCTATTCGCTCAAATGGAATGAAATTTTCACAGCTTTTTACTATTTTGTCGTAGTTTATAATGAAATTTTTGTCAAAGCGAATTCTTTTTTATTTTTTTATTTATAAATGTTTATTTAAACAAAGTTTTTGCAAAATATCGTTCTGGAGCATCAAAAATTCTGAAAAAAATTATAAATATTCTATAGGTCTTATTTATTAACATATAAAAATTTCAAAGTGTGCGGATTTTTTGTTCAGAAGCTACGATAGTTTGAACTTAGCGCTGCACGCGTAGCGTCTTTGAGTGCAAGCGCTAGCACACACTACTTCCAGGGCGGTCATGAAATTAAGAGTTTTTGTTTAGTGCTAGCGCTCGCACTCAAAGACGCTACGCGTGCAGCGCTAAGTTCAAACTATCGTATCTTCTGAACAAAAAATCCGCACACTTTGAAATTTTTATATGTTAATAAATAAGACCTATAGAATATTTATAATTTTTTTCAGAATTTTTGATGCTCCAGAACGATATTTTGAAAAAACTTTGTTTAAATAAACATTTATAAATAAAAAAATAAAAAAGAATTCGCTTTGACAAAAATTTCATTATAAACTACGACAAAATAATAAAAAGCTGCGAAAATTTCATTCCATTTGAGCGAATAGATTATGAGATATAGCGAAACGAAAAAAAAATGTCAAGAAATTGTTTATGTCAATAACTAGCATAATAAATTTTTTTTGGAAATTATAATTATATTTTGGGAATTACTTTTACTGCTTACGAGCTACACATTGACCACATTTAATTTGAAAAACAAAACCGACTCATTTTTAGTGATCGGTTTCACGAATTCTGACTCATATTGAATTATTTTGCCCAAAGAGGCATCCATAGAAAGTCCCATCCTTCTAACTTGAAAAACAACCAAGCTATGGCATTTCCGATCAATCAGTTATATGGCAGCTATAGGATATAGTCGACCGATCCCGGCCGTTCCGACTTATATACTGCCTGCAAAGGAAAGAATGGTGTGTGCGAAGTTTCAACTCGATAGCTTTAAAACTAAGAGACTAGTTTGCGTAGAAACAGACAGGCAGACGGACATGCTCATATCGACTCAGGAGGTGATCCTGATCAAGAATATATATACTTTATAGGGTTCGAGATGTCTCCTTCACTGCGTTGCACACTGGTGACCAAAATTATAATACCCTCTGCAAGGGTATAATAACAGCTGCAGCTAAGCATATCATGATTATTTTACATGCATTTTTTGGTGGCTGCTTGGCCCAACATCCTCTCCCATTGAAGGGTGGGTCTTCAATAACAATGTTGAAAGGGGCAGTAGTCACATTATTGCAGTGGTTGTTCCGTGGGTTGTCCTCCCTAGCACAGAGCGCCGACACATCCCGTGATAGTTCACCGCGTCAAGAAAACACCCAGCCAAATCGAGTGTTCTGAGCAATGGGAAGCTCGTGACCTAACTGGATTTGGACAGCCGACAACAGGTCAAAGAATAAGCTGGCTCCAATCAGCAGGTCCACTCGCTGCGTTTTGTGGAAGTTGGGGTCAGCTAGATCCATATTGCCAGGAATCTTCCAGCCCGAAGCATCTATGTCATGGCTAGGCTGATAGTCCGTTCTATGTGAAGCTACAACCGCCTCAATTTCCACGGAATAAGTGCTAAGGCGGGACTTCACGCACAAATTAACAGATGCTCCATCCGTGTAAAATCCAGCGCCGCCGAAACCGGCCACCGTTGTAGAGCATTTGGAGCTGCAAAGCTGAAGTTCACTCGCCAGCCGCGACGAGATGAGGTGCACTAGTGAACCGGAATGCAATAAATCTCGGTAAGGCAGAAAGGCTCCAGATCGACCATGAACGAGTACATTGGCTGTTGGCAGGAGCACTAGGTCAGCATTGCGATCCTGGGTCACAACAGTGTTAATTGAGCGGGATGGGTTCGCAAAAGCAACTGCACCGATGGGACGTGAGAATCGTGCGGGTGAAACTTGCCCGCGAGGGTGCAACAGAATATGATGACGGTGATTGCACGTCGAGCAGCGGGAAGCTGAGCATCCGCGAGCGAGATGGCCATCCGCTAGACAAACAAAACAGCGAGTCAGACGCCGCACTTCGTCGTACCGTTCCTCAATTGACAAAGCACTGAACTTTGGACAAGAAGGAAGCTCTTGCGCCAAAACACCACATAGGGCGCATAGAGCAGGACAGGCGTTAATAACCATGCACGAAGATCGGTTATTGGGCGATCTACCTCGGCCTACTTGGTTAACTGGTGAATACGCCGCCAAAGAAAAGTCAATGCTTTCGAGAGTACGGCACCTTTGCTCTAAGAATCTCGCCATGGACACCCAAGACGGAAGGCTGTCTTTGCTTCCAGCGAGAGTGTCTTCCCACTTGGCCTTTGTGGCAGGATCCAACTTCTGCAGGATAATCTGGATAAGCAAGCATCCTTGGATCTCGGCAGATTATCCGGAACTCATAAGGGCCCGCATATGCCCATTGAACCGATCCAATAGCTCCCGTTTAGTAGCAACAGACCCTGGCTCGACCACACGAAGCTGCAGGATCTCGTTCATGTGTGACTAAAACGAACTCAACGTCTCCAAGGCAGACTCCCGCAGGCATGAAATGAGCCACCGGAGCTTTTCCATTTTTGTAAGGTGAGGATGGCTGTCAATCGTGGTCTTAAAAAGGGCGCAGAAATCCGGCCACTCGGCATAGCCGCCCGTGAATGTTGGCATCGGCAACGGTGGCAAGGAGGGGTCTGGCTTGTATAACATTGGCGATACGAGATTCAGCTGCGAGAATCTCCAATACAGATCACTCCCCATTTCGCTAAAATTAAGCTCCTCCAACTCTTCTTAAAGCGCGGTGAACCGCTCACGCAAACGCTTCTCCACTGACTCCAGCGGCATAATGGTGCAAAAAAGTTCATTCACCTTTGTTTTTTTTTGTAGCACTGTGTTATTCATAAACTACATAACATATGTGCGCATTTGAACAAATTATTGCGTTTGTTTTTTTAAACGAAGTTTTTATAAATTTATAAAGTTATGGTTCCCGCTGCATACGAACTGCTCACTTTCCGCCCAAAAGACCGAGGAGCGATGTCACATAACGTACCGAATCGCGGGATACATCCGAGATATTAAGGGTAGTAAGTATCACGAGGAAGAGTGTTGCAAAGATAACAGGTTTTACGTTATACTAAAGCATACTGATAAGATATGGTAGAGACCATTTTAGTCCAAACATAATCTGAACTTTCTTGGTTGTTCAGTCGCAGAGAAGCGCATCATCACGAAGGTTCTTTCGCGATTAATATGATCTTTATATGTATGCGAGCTCACACATTCACATACACGGCTTCATATGTGTTCGTTCGACTATAAGATCTAAAAAATCTTGGTGTAGTCCGGTCTAAACTGACATTAAGCTTTACGCTATTTGCTAAACACCAATTTGGAAATTTATCCAAATCGGATTAAAGTCTATATTCACTAGTGTGAATCTATACTGAAGGCAAAGCTTAACGTCATCAGCATACATAAGTACAAATGAATGAATTAAGGAAATATGTAAAAAGAATAATGTAAAAAGTAATGGTCCAAGATGGCTTCCTTAAGGTAGATGTGACGCGGACTAAATGCGAGGTAACATTTTCAAAGAAGATCTATCTAGATAAGATGCTCTTATCTTCCAGATAAGAAGATCGAAAACCAGATAAGGGGCCTGGCGAATACACGGGCTTATCCTTAAGAAGATCCGATAGATAACACACCACTTTTATCAAAAGATGGGTCGATGATGGAGAAAGATGGTGAATATAAGGCTGGCTGATTGGATATTTATAAGTGTATGGCTAAGCTGGAATGGTGCTAGGTGGAGCAAGGTTGTTTGGAAAAACTGTGCAAAGAGTTCGGCCATTGCCTGATCAGTGTTCGCATATGAGTTCTAAACGTAAGCAAAGGAGGAAAGATTCATATTTACGATTAGTGTTTACAAAGTTATAAAACTGCTTCGTATCCTAAGTAAACTGAATCCGGTAGCGGCGAATATATGTAACTCCTATAACATTCTGCGTTATGCACGGTGAAATTGAAGCGAGCTACTAAGTATCTTAAAAACTAACTGTACAGCCAGATAACTTATGTTTATTTAAAACTATGTTCATGACGTTCTTTAAATTTAATATGTGTTTTGTATACCAAGGAGGATTATTTGAAGCGGACGGATATTTCCACGGCACGCAAGAGTCGAAAAATATATTCAAAACGTATGTTGAGGAACGGAATGCATTTGGGCAACTTTGTATCTATTCATGCTGCTGAGATTTAGGCAACATGAATCTCATTTCCCCTTAAGCATATTGTAAGAATTCTATATACAAATAACCATGGCAACGCTGATCGACGAGTCGCCATTTTCTTATATACTTGATAATTTCCCTTTCTCACACATATAAATCCATGTATGTATACCTAAGGCATCAATGCGCTGCGTCGCATTTAGTTTATTCAGTTATTTCTTAACTGTCAATCAATAAACACCACGGAAGTCATATACAGTCCACTGAGAAGCATTTCATTTCTGACCATAGTAATGTTTGGTCATTCGAGCCAGATTGACTGGAGGAATAATTCACCACTACACGGAATATTGCCTTAAATGGAGGACAACAAGTTGCTGGTTGTAGGCCGCCGCAGACTGAAGGGTACGATCACGAGGATCGTGTCCTTAGCTGAGCGTTTACCTGCAACACAAACGAAGGATGGAATCGATGTCTTGTTGGATCGACTAGATTTGGCATGGAGCGAATTCGAGAAGATTGGCGACAAGATATCGCTGCACGATGCGGTCGATGGGTACGTCGATCCAGCCAACGACTACGAGGAGTACGAAGGAAGGTACCTGAGGGCAAGGGAGTCACTTGTCTCAGGAAAGCGCACACTGGAGCCAAAAACAAGCACTCAAAGCAATGAGTCAATGCCGGGTAATGGAGATGCACTTTTCCGGTTACTACAACAACAACAACAACAGATGCTAGAACGAATGGCTGTTTCTGAAGCAGCAAGTACACCTATTTCACAAGATGACTCAATGAACGCGGTAGCAACGCATAATGAACTACCGAAAATTCAAATCAAACGTTTTTCGGGAGACTACAAGGAATGGCCGGCATTTTGGGATATCTATAAAAGCACTATCCATAAGAAGCGACAACTATCAGATACACAGAAGTTTCACTATTTGAAATCACTATTGACCGATGAAGCAGCGAATCTAATTGCACATTTGCCAATTACTGACAGCGCATATGAAACAGCAGTGTCGCGTTTAAACAAGAGGTACGACAGACCACGCCATGTTGTGTTTTCATTATTGGAACAGTTCACACAGTTATCGGAAACAACAAAGATTGATGTATCAATGCTAAGGAAAGTGACGGATGGAGCAAACGAAATAGTTCGTGCATTGGACGCAATTGGGGAAAACACACGTGATTGCTGGATCATTTTTCTAATTTTGCAAAAAATGGATGCAGAAACACGTCGCAAATGGATCGAGGACAGCCGAGATCTAAAATCACCAACAACCAAGGATTTGTTCAAGTTCCTGGATACACGCTGTGAGGAGTTTGAACTCAGTCAACGACAAATCATAGGGGATGGCAAGATCAAGCAAGTTTAAAAGGCGAGAAAACCTATGCATATTATGATGGCTGTCGAGAGAAGCAATGACGTCAAGGGCAACATGAACGGACCCAATCTGCTGGTTGGATCTGCGGATTTTCTGAGATCCTAAGTTGCTAAGTTGTGAACAACGAAGAGCAACGGCAAAAGAGAAATCGGTATGTTTTAACTGTTTGAAGCCTGGACACTTTACCAGGCAGTGTGAATCCAAATTCAACTGTAGGATATGCCATGCTCGGCATCATACTTTATTGCATGCACAACCGGCTGCAAACGCGCAAGGCTTTGCAGCAACCACGATCAGTTCGCAGGATACGGCACAGACCGTGTCAACAGGAAGGGAGGACCAGCATAATCAGGACGCTCCTCACACTACATCGGTGACAGTGAGTCACATCGCACGAGCATACGGCTCACAATCAGCTGCAGACGCACAAGGCTCTGTAGCAATTCCAAACAATTATGGGCATCGCCAAAGCACGCTGCCGACTGCATTGATATATGTCCAAAACGCAAATGGGATTTATACAAGCTGCCGGCTACTATTCGACAGTGGATCTGAATTGTCATACATTTCGGAACGTTGCAACGCACTTGGGCTAGCACGTTCATCATCACGAATACTAGTGTCAGGAATTTCTGCCATCAAGGCTGAGGCAACCAGAGGGGACACTCAGCTGAATCTCAAATCTAGATTTTCGGACAACACTCTAAAGATTACCGCACACGTTCTAAGTAAGATCACATCTTCGCTGCAGAGACACAATGTCGATCCATCATCACTTAATGTGTTCAATGAATTCCTGATAGCGGATACCAACTTCGCATCAGTAGCCCCGATAGACATTTTATTGGGGAGCGACTACGTTTGGGCCACCCTAACCGGCCAAAAGATGCACGACAACATGGGCAATCTTATTGCCATATCTTCAATATTTGGATGGGTCATCACATCGGTTGGAGTTAATCATTCTCCAACAACTACAACTCTATTCTCCACATGCAACATTGACACTACACTACAACGATTTTGGGAAATAGAAGAAGTAAGCTGCTACGCACACAAGGATCCAGACGAAGACATGGTGGAGAAACATTTCCTCGAAACCCACAAAAGGGATGACGCTGGAAGGTATATAGCCGAGCTATCTTTCAAAATAGCAAACCCAAAATTTGCAGACACGTTCCAGGGAGCGCAATCCCGCTTCATGGCTGTAGAAAAACGACTACAGCGCAATCAGGATTTACGAGAAAAGTACATCAAGTTTATGCAGGAATACATCAGTCTTGGCCATATGCACGAAATCAGAACACCAAGCTTCGATTCAGGCAATTTCTTCTATTTGCCGCATCATCCTATAGTTGGGCGAAAACTTAGGGTCGTATTCAATGGGTCATTTAAGGACGCCAACGGAGTTGCACTAAATGACGTATTACACATTGGGCCTAGTATTCAACGCAATCTCTTTTCCGTATGCCTCGGCTTCAGAATGTATAGATACGTATTCTCCGCAGATATCTTCAAAATGTTTCGCCGGATTTGGGTAAGCCCCGATCATCAAAACTATCAACGTATTGTTTGGCGAGAGCATCTATCAGCGCCTCTTAAGCACTATCAATTAGACACTGTAACTTATGGAACCACTAGTGCACCATACCTGGCTGTACGGGTGTTAGAACAACTGGCATATGATCACAAGGAGCAATATCCCACTGCATCGAAAATCCTTTTGGAGGACTTCTACGTAGACGATGTACTTACTGGATCGAACAAGGAGAATGAGCTAATAGCTATTAGGAATGAGTTATTAGAACTCATGTCACATGCCAAATTGGAAGCTTCCACCAAACATTGCCGAACCATGGCTCAAGTGCAGAGCAGATCTCGACACGCTAAAAAAGCTAAGAGTATCACGATTTGTTCCCAACAGGGAGGACTCGATTTAACTACACGCCTTTTCCGACGCATCAACCAAGGCATATGCTGCTGTTGTTTACTGTAGGTTTCGACATAAAGACGGAACATATTCGGTTTCATTGGTGGCTGCCAAAACTAGGGAGCACCACTGAAAACACAATCACTACCACGGCTGGAGCTTTGTGGAGCATTGCTGCTAAGTCGCCTGGTACGATCACTCAAGGATGGTTTACGACACAAGGATATACAAGTTTACGCATGGTGTGATTCAAAAATTGTATTAGCCTGGTTATCATACCCACCATCGAAGATGAAAACATTTGTCGCAAATCGCACATCGGAAATTTTTGAAGCGTTGCCACGACACGCCTGGCATCACGTAAGCTCAAAGGAAAACCCCGCAGATTGTGCATCGAGAGGAATGACGGCTACTCAGCTCATGGAATTTCACCTCTGGTGGAACGGACCTACTTGGCTACACGATGAAGATGAGTATACAGTCAAAGTGCAAAACTCAGAACTCTCTTTGAATATTTCAGAAAGCCACACTCAATACGAATTGAAGACCACAGCCATGCTTACTCTGAAGGAGATGGACAATTCATTATTAGAATTTGACGAACTAGTCCACCGCGCCTCATCCTGGCAAAGGCTGGTACATACCGTGGGCTATATCTTACGTTTTATTCAACAACTGAAAGAACCACGAAAACGAGCCGAATCCACGATACTGTCTTTTGAAGAAATCAAGGCAGCACAAGTAGTATGCCTGCGGAACGCACAGGCGTGCTTTGGAGATGACAGAAGGCATATACAAAAGGATCAACCACTGCGAAACAAGTCGCAGTTATTCAAGCTAAACCCGTACATTGGACAGGATGGTCTGCTACGAGTTGGAGGCCGTTTGAGGCAATCTCAATTACCAGAAGAAGTCAAACACTCGATATTACTTCCTAAGGCACACCACATTACGAAGCTAATCCTGGAACACGAGCACTGGGTAAACTTACAACCAGGCACATCTGCACTGTTTTTAATAGTTCGCCAACGATATTGGATAATTGGAGCACGCAACCTGATAAGAAAGGTCACCCACAACTGTATCAGATGCTTTCGTCAAAGACACCATACTACGCATCAACTCATGTCCGACTTGCCAAGTATCAGAATTACACAATCACTTCCCTTTGTCAATTCTGGATGTGATTACGCTGCACCAATTACTCTCAAGTCAAAGGGATACATATGCCTCTTCTCGTCACTTCGGCACTACACCTGGAACTAGCCACTGATCTCAGCACGGAGACATTTCTGGCAGCTCTGAGAAGATTCATGTCGCTCCGAGGAAAATGTGCACAAATCTACAGTAATAATGGCAGGAACTTTGTCGGAGCAAGGCGAGCATTAGACGAGATGCAACAATTCCTGGCATCTTCACAGCACAAGGATCGAGTCTCGCAGACATTGGCAGATGAAGGCATTAAATGGGTCTTCATTCCACCGTACGCACCTCACTGGGGAGGAAAGTGGGAGTCTTCCGTAAGATCAGTCAAGCTTCACCTGCGCCGCGTCATTGGCAACACTATCCTAACGTTTAAACAGATGCACACCCTATTAGCACAAAAAAGTGCAGTGGTAAACTCAAGACCACTGTACTATACACCGGACACCGACGTCACATATCTGTCTCCAGCACACCTGTTGATAGGCAGATCATTCACAACAATTCCCGAAGGCGACATGAGCCACATACAGGAAAATCGACTGGACTACTGGCAGGCAGTTCAAGCACTTTACCAAGGATTCTGGAAGCGCTGGCATCAGGAATATCTAACTACGCTACAGCATCGCCCGATGTGGGGAACCCCGCAACCCAATGTGGAATTGGGATCAGTTGTTCTCATCAAAGATTCGAATACTCCGCCAGCAGCCTGGCCACTTGCAAGGGTCATCTCAACTCACACAGGAACAGATGGTAGAGTTCATGCTGTCAAATTGAAAACTGCTTCAGGAGAAGCAACTCGTCCTATAACCAAGATCGCAGTTTTACCAAGTTCAGAAACGATGTTTCAGGGCGGGCCGGGATGTTGAGGAACGGAATGCATTTGGGCAACTTTGTATCTATTCATGCTGCTGAGATTTAGGCAACATAAATCTCATTTCCCCTTAAGCATATTATAAAAATTCTATATACAAATAACCATGGCAACGCTGATCGACGCGTCGCCATTTTCTTATATACTTGATAATTTCCCTTTCTCACACATATAAATCCATTTATGTATACCTAAGGCATCAATGCGCTGCGTCGCATTTAGTTTATTCAGTTATTTCTTAACCGTCAATCAATAAACACCACGGAACTCATATACAGTCCACTGAGAAGCATTTCATTTCTGACCAACGTAATAAAGTTTATGTAAGGCAATGTTTATATCTTCTCATTCCAGTAGATAAGACCAATCAAAATCCAAAATTAATTTTTTCAGTTTCGTAAAGTAAGCCTTACGAAAGAAACGAACTTTATAAGATTTCATAAAGTTCGATCATTTTCATTCAACATAAGCTAACTTCGGGCGGGGCCGAAGTTGATATACCCTGGCAGTTAGGTATCAGCTTATATCATTATATAGTATAATGATATTGAGCCTCAAATTGATTCCGTACAAAGTCCCATCTATCTAGCTTAAAAAACAACAAAGTTATGCCAATTCCGATCATTATATCATAGTCATTATAGTCATAGTCATTATATCATAGTCATTATATCATAGGTTTAATAATGTGTGGATATGTTAGATATAGTTCTACATAATTAAATGTTGCTCAGCTGTTTACATTCGGCCTTTCCTGATTAAATGTCCTCGCGAGATTCGTAGATGGGGTCGTCCTTCGATTCATCGTCGTCATCTTGGTCATCTTCTGGAAGTTCACACCAGCGCTATATCTTGTCGGATACATAAACCGACTTATAATGTATCTGCTTTCGTTAAGCCTGGGGAATATCTTTCACTATATATCGGTCGTTTGGCAACACCTTGTTGACAATAAAAGGTCCTTTATAGCGAGGCTCCAATTTTCTTGAAGTACCCGTGCTGCTCGGCTCGTTCTCCACCAGCACAATATCTCCTAGCTTATATTGTGTGGGCTTAGCGTATTTCGCGTCGTACCGTTTCTTGGCTGCAGCTCTTTGATCGTTGACTCTAATTGCAGCGTCTACTCGTAGCTTATCCAACTCGACATCTGTCATCAGCCTCTGCTTTTGACTCTGGATCACGCTGGTCAGGGTGTTCTTTAAAATATCTCTTGGCTCGTATTCATAAAGAAGCGGAAATGGGGAACATTTAGTTGTGCTGTTTACCATGGTATTAATGCTCCACTGAATAGATCGTGACATATCGCCCCATCGCTTATCGTTTTCGTTGGCTCTCGGTGTCCTTACAGCATTAAGGATGTGCTTGATGTTGTTCGACTTGCAATATTTTTCGAAATCTTTCGAAGTAAAAGCGGTACCTCGGTCGGTGATGATTCGTCCTGGCATTCCCAAGTAGCTCGTAACCTCTTCCAGGATATGCAAGACATGTTTAGTTGCTGTACTTTTTGTTGCTCGAACTATAGTAAACTTCATAAAGGCGTCGACAATAACTAGAATATGCTCATTCCTCTTTGAAATCTTTGGAAAAGGTCCTAGGTGATCCATGTGTACCGTATAAAATGGGATGGGCTTGATGTCATCGTAATGATACTCTCCTTATCGGCACCCACCTGGTATTTTGTTTAGCGCGCAACCTATGCATGACTTTATGTAGCTCTTGACGAAATTTCGCATTCGGGGAAACCAAAACAAATTAAGAATGCGCTGCATTGTTTTCTCTGCGCTCATGTGTCCTGCTTTGACGTGGCATTCGCGGAGTATAAGGTATCTTAGCTGTTTCGGCACAACCCATAGCAACTTGTTGTCGTATTTTCGAAATAGGCGATCTTGCTCTATTACGTACTCATCGTTCTCGGTTTGCTTCGCACTGTTCATATCCGCTACGATGTTCTGGATCTTCTCATCTTGTAGTTGTATCGCAAATAATCAGTCAGCTTTATCTATCAGGGTTTTGGAAATCTTCAGACATGCAGTCTCCATTTCATGTGCGTTTTCAAAAGGTGCTCGGCTTAAAGCATCAACGTGGCACATCAGTATTCCAGCTCGATGTGCAATCTCGATGTCATATTCTTGAATCCTTAACCACCATCGTGCAATTCGGGGTATAAGTTCCCTCTTATCCATTGAAGATTTCGGGGCATTACAATCGGTAACTACTCGAACATTTTTACCGTAGACATAATATTTAAATCGCTCCAACGACTCGACGACGGCTAGAGCTTCCAGCTCATAACTGTGATAATTTTTCTTAGACTTAGACGTGGCTCGACTAAAACTTGGTGAGTCCTAAAAACTCACGTACTTCGGTGACATTGGTCGGTGTGGGAAACATGGAAATAGCATTCGTCTTTACTTCTCCTGGGCTGATACCTCCATCGTGAATTTGATATCCTAGAAACGTAATAGACTGCTCGTACAACTTACATTTATCCAGATTTAGAGTTAGTCCACACTCTCGCAATACTGTAAGGACTCTCTCTAGCTTGGCAAACATCTCCTCGAAATTATTGCTACCAATTAGAATGTCGTCCATGTAGTGAATCACATATCCTTTATGCACTCGCTTTTGTAGTTCTGCCATAAGACGATTGAAAATGGCTGGGGCATTCTTTAGCCCAAACGGGAGTCGCTTAAACTCGTAAAGTCCATCCGTGGTGATGAATGCGGTAAACTTTCGGCTTTCAGGTGCTATCTCAATTTGTTAATATCCGCTATTTAAATCCAGTGAGGTGAAATACTTCAATCGTTTCGCCTCTTGAAGACGCTCTTCTATATTCGGGACCGGAAAATTCTCCTGCTTTAACAGCTTGTTCAGACGGCGGTAATCAACACATAGTCGGTCACTACCGTTCGGCTTTTTGATGAGTACTAAAGGGCTAGCATACTCTGACGTAGATTGTTGGATAATATCCTGCTGCAATAACTCGTCCAACATCTTGGCGACAACTTCCTTCTTTGGCTCGGGAATTCTGTATGGTGGCTGGAAAACTAGTTGGTTGCTCTCAACATCTATTTTGGCTTGGAAAATGTTTGTTTTTCCTATTCCTTGCAATCCTGTAGAGAAGACATCTTCGAACTGGCTTAACAACTGACTTATTTGACTTCTTTCCTGATTGTTTTGCATATTAACAAGAAGCTTATGAGTACCACGTTCGCTTCCAATGGTTTCTGGTTGCTGCATCGCTCGCTTGACTTCGGCGTCCTCTGCCGTAAACTTTAGGGATAACTGGGCGCTAATAATGACATCCTGTCCCAGCAAAAGGTCTTCTTGCAAAATCTCGTCATCTGCTACGTATAACTTCGCATCAATGGTCTTCCCTTCAACGTCCATCTGGATAACGACTTCTTCAGAAAGAATACACGATCCTCCACATATGCCTCTAATCCTCATAAAGCACTCATGCCGATCTGCCTTTAATTCTTCCGCAACTGACTGTCGAATGATACTAGCTTGGCTACCCGTATCTATAAATGCGTTATAACTCATTGAATTTATTCGAACTATCCTGGTGAATAACTTGTCTTGATTTGTTGCTCCTAAACGCATCACCTTTGCAGTTTGTCAACCTTCCGTTATTGCATGAAAAGTATTGCATTTGAACAGCGGGGCTTCTGCTCCGTACTTGGGCACGAATTGGCAAAGTGTCCCAACTCTCCGCACTTGAAACATGTCTTCAAATCCTTTGGTTTTGTTGTCTTTACATCGGTGTCCTGTTTCATCTCGAAATCGTTGTATTTAGGCACAAAATTCCTTTTTGTTTTCTACTGTCCGACCTCTGTTTACGAAATAAGATTCGGTTGCATCTCTAAGCTGCTTCATTGTTGAAAACTGTATCGCTGCAATGCTACAATGTCGTTGCAAATCTCAACTGGTCCACCTTGAGTTCTGCTATCTTGACCATTTTCCTCAATGCTTTTTAAAATTTTCTATTCCAATGCGAATTTCACCACGACGCCCATATACACACAATCCCTTTGTGTTATACTGTCTGGCTTTTTCTTTGAATCCGTCTGCCACGCACAAGTATCGAGTAATCTCTGGGGCTGCTACCCATTACCAACTTTCCACGCCGACGATTCTTTTCCAATTTTTCCGACTATATCTCCACTACACTGCGCCAACATATTAGTATCCCACTTCTGAACTGTGAGAGGATGGTTTTCTTTAGTGGTCTCATAGGTTTATTAATGTGTGGACATGTTAGATATAGTTTTACATAATTGTCTTCTGGTCTTAACTTATGCGTCGTTTCTGCTCTATTTCTCGCTTAAGACTAACTACTCGCAGCTTTTAACAGTCTCGTTCCAATATTCGATAACTTATATAACAGCTCCTGTTATCCTACATTTGAATGTTGCTGAGCTGTTTACATGACATATAGTCGGCCGATCCTTATGAAATTTTGAAGATACAATATTTTTAGCTAAATATATTATGTGTGGAGTCCCTCTAGATTACACTAAAACACTAATGTTATCTTTTATGTGTTCTTCAAAACAGAAGTGTACAACGTTTATAGATAATCCCGTTATTTATAATCAACGATTATCTTTTGGGCCATCAAAAAAGAAACGAAATTATTGGCTCACTTGAACAGAGCAGTCATTCGTTGAATCATTTTGCAATTAGTTCGAAGTGTCCAAGTCATATTTTAATTATATCTGGTATAATTGTACCATTTTTGTTTAAAACTTTTAAATGAGACGTAAATGACGAAGAAAAAGGAAAAATTTAAGATTTTATGGAGGTTGGTCTTTCTTTGAACGAAATTGCTAAAAGAATAACCCAAAGTCAAAAAGTGGTTGAAAAATATTTAAAGGATCCTCAAAACTATGGAAAAAATATGATTGGATTATAGCGTAATTACTTCTGCAGACCGAAGATCAATCCTGCAGCATGCGTCGAAATCACATGTCTCTGCTGCAATATTTAAGGAAAAGTACGTGGTAAAAGCTCAACGCTGCACGCAAGGAACAATGTCTTACATTTTGTCGAACAAATACATGACTCTCAACTAAAAGTGGGCCTGGGCTGAATTTTTCGACATGGCCCAACAGGACACAACAGCGTAGTTTTTTTAGCACGCACGCACACGCACGGCCAAAAATTTTGCCAACACGGCCCAACACGAAATATAATATTTACAGTATTTATTTTTATAGGAATAGTTAAATATATTTTTAATCAAATTAAAGTATCTTAAGGCGCCACGATCGCATGACAACGTTGTAAAAAATATTTTGTTTGGCCAATATCGAGTGGCATCACGGTTGAAATGACAAAATCGAATTAAAACGACGCAAAAATTTTGTTTCTTGAAATTTCTAGAAAATATAAAAGTTTTAATGCTTCGTGTCTTGTCATGTTTTGGAAGGTAGGTACGAAAATGCACGCACGCGTGTTAAATTTTAATTTTCAACACGAACACGCGTGCCACGACGAAAACACGAGCCCATGCCCACCTCTACTCTAAACCCTGAATGGTACCGCATAGTCTTTTTTTTTATGAAAAGAAATTTAATCTTGAAGGTCCGGATGGAAATAACTTTTATTTTCACGACTTGCGAAAAGAGAAACATATTCTTAACAAGTTACACAGTCGAGAAGGCGTTGTATGAGGAGCCTACCTACTACTGTAAACTTCAACTCAAATTTTTAACTTCCAGAATAAATGCAACATCATATAAAAGTGTTAGAGACATTTCCCGAAGTGCGAAATATTATATCTTTGGAAGTCTAGAATGGAAGTTCCAGCATAACAATGCACTGATACACACTCGTAAACAAGAAAGGAAAGCTAACTTCGGGCGGAGCCGAAGTTGATATACCCTTGCAGTTCAGTCGCAGTCCGCTAGGTGGCGCCACGCATCTTATTTTATTAGATATGTAGCGGATCGTATATAGTCTGCCGATTCTTATGAAATTTGGCATATTGAATTATTTTTCCCAAAATAGAATCTGTACCAAATCCCATCTTTCTAACTTAAAAAACACCAAAGTTATGCCAATTTCGATCGTTCTATGACAGCTATAGGATATAGTCGGCCGATCCTTATGAAATTTTGTACATAAGATATTTTGGTCAAACATAACATGTGTGTAAAGTCCCAACCCTCTAACTGAAAAAACACCAAAGTTATGGCATTTCCGATCAATCAGTTATATGGCAGCTATAGGATATAGTCGGCCGATCCCGGCCGTTCCGACTTATGTACTACCTGCAAGGAAAAGAAGGATGTGTGCAAAGTTTCAACTCGATAGCTCCAAAACTGAGAGACTAGTTTGCGTAGAAACCGACAGACAGACGGACAGACGGACATGCTTATATCGACTCAGGAGGTGATCCTGATCAAGAATATATATACTTTATAGGGTCGGAGATGTCTCCTTCACTGCGTTGCACACTTTTGACCAAAATTATAATACCCTCTGCAAGGGTATAAAAATTAGCTTCATCAGAAAAACGAGACATTGCTTAATTGGTCACTCTTTACCCAACAGAATATATAAAGTAATTTTAAATCATGGTGGATTTACCCATAATTGATGTTGTGAAATAAACTTCTAAAAATTATAGTTAACTAAATACTAAATGAATTTTTAATTTTAACCTCAAAATAAAACAGTTTCATAAAATGTGCCATTGAAATGAGCCAAATTTGTATATACATTTTTTGTTACTTACATATTTTAGTTATTTACATACAAGTTAACACCCAAAATGTCAAACACTAGATAATATTAATAAAACGCTAAGTCTCAATAACAACTGCAAAGGAGCTTACATAAACGCATTGAGTGCACCGTGCACCGGATGCAATATGATGCCGTGGCACCAATAAGGGTCACACGGATCGAAAGACACGTGCGCTGAGTAAGCATTGATTACGCTTGCGATCGTGGGAAAGCCAAAAGAAAGAAAACACCCAAATATTTGGCAAAGCTCACTGAACTTAATGGCAAGTGCATCCACCAACAACACAATGCACTTGCATTGACCAATCAGCAATGAAGATATGGACTTAAGCTACAGCAACAACATCAGCTACCAATGACATCGAGGGACGCCAGCAGCAGCAGCAACCGCGACCGAGATCGCGGCAGCGATGGAGCAACGCATAGGTGTAATTATTAATTATAAGAATCACAATTGTTAGTTCTAATCATATACTCAAATAAACAAAACGTGAAAAAGATTAATTTCTTTTTTTTTAAAGAATATTAATAAAATCTTTTTAACTTACATGTATAATTATACTTTCATAAATAAATAAAATCCAACTTATTATGTTTTTTAACCCTTGCAGAGGGTATTATAATTTTGGTAAAAAGTGTGCAACGCTGTGAAGGAGACATCTCCGACCCTATAAAGTATATATATTCTTGATCAGGATCACCTCCTGAGTCGATATAAGCATGTCCGTCTGTCCGTCTGTTTCTACGCAAACTAGTCTCTCAATTTTAAAGCTATCGAGTTGAAACTTTGCACATCCTTCCTTTTCTTGCAGGTAGTACATAAGTCGGAACGGCCGGGATCGGTCGACTATATCCTATAGCTGCCATATAACTGATTGATCGGAAATGCCATAACTTTGGTGTTTTTTAAGTTAGAAAGATGGTACAGATTCTATTATAGACAAAATAATCTGATTTGCTAAATTTCATAGGGATCTGCCAACTATATTCAATAGCCGCCATATAACTGAACGATCGAAAATGGCACAACTGCAAGGGTATATCAACTTCGGCTCCGCCCGAACTTAGCTTTCCTTTCTTGTTATTTGTGAGTTACATGTCGTGTAGTTTTAATTCCTTGGGTGGGCTATTCAAGTGAGCGGCAGTGTATGTATGTTATAGAAAAACTATAGGAAATGTTTGACCAAAACGTTGGAAACGCCGATTAGCAGCAAATTTGGGTTAACAAACGCTTTCAAGGAGAAGTGGATAAAAATAACCCCATATGTCACCAAAAAACTGGTCGAATCAATGGCAAATCGGCTGAAAATTGTCTTCGGTTATAAGGGGGAGAAACCTTAATATTATTTATTTGAATTTTTAGATGTAAGTTATTTTAAAATCATCATTTTCATTGTAGCTGATTTCAATAAGCTATTTTTGGTTCATTTTTAAATATTACCTTTAAATGTAAAAAATCTTTAAAAATAAATACAAATACACATATTATGTTCAACAGTAAAACTAAAAATCTGCGTTTAAATTATTTTAATACCTTCCTAAGTCACCAGATATACAGTTAACAATTTTTTTTATGCGCTGCTTGAAATCAGCTGCGAACCAGCTAAAGTATTACCAGCTAAAGTCGTTCTTTTCATTCTCTTTTTAGCTCTGACTATATGTACACACATGATACATATTAATAGGTACATTTTAAATTTTACAGTAGCAGTTTCTTTTAAATATATAGTTTTGTTTCTAAATTAGAGGTTTTTTGGGTATATAATTATAATTTCGTAAACATAATAATATAACATAATAACATATATTACATAATAATATAAAATAATTTCACATATACAATAAAACAATGGTTTTTTTCTTTTTTAAATGGGCCTAAACTTTTATGGTAGAGAAGACAAAGCCTTATAGTCTCTAAGACTTCATAAAAATGAAATAATTATAAAAACATTCTATAACTTTATTGCAAATACACTGCAGAAAAAGCGGAAAATATAGTTGGATGTCCTTTTTTTAATTAAAACCAATTAGACAAATGGTGACCCTATAAGTTAGAGCTAATTTTATGTTTATTCTAATCTCTTATTTTCTTTTATTATGTTAAAGGGTTAGTAGGATAAGTGTGCTCTTTAATACGCTCATGTGTCTAAATTCGATTTTTACACCCGGTATTTGAAAAGTTCAAGGGAATATTGTATTCGTATATTTAACAGGGAGAAGCAATAATCTCAACAGTAATATATACATATATTCTAAAGTTTTTCCACGCCCCTCTCACCATCGAAATGGAAATATTGATGTAGTGCCAGTTCAGAGAAGATTTTTGCAAAAGTTTTTATCAAATAACAAACTTCTTGACTTTTTAAACCATAAATATAAACAAGACTTAGAAATGTATTTTTGGGTTGATTTAGTAATTTTAAATAATGACTTAAGGCAGGATGGTTTGAGACTTCAAAAAATTTTTTTTTCAGAAATTTTTTATATAATAGAACATTATCTTAGGAATATCCTGTGAAAGTTTCATGTCGATCGGACTAAAACTTGCTGAGATACCGATTTTCTAGTTTCTTTCTCTCCATATACTTTCCATTGCTTTTAAAACTTTAGACGCGTTTTTCTCAAAACAACTTTTTCAAGTCGGTGCGTAACGTAACTCAAAAAGTAATGCTCGGATCTAAATAAAATTTTGCACACATCTTTAATACAATAAATACTTGCGGATGAACGAACGCTTTTTTTTTTTTAATTTTTTTTTTACCATTTTTACGGGCAATAATGGGCGGATTTTTATGTAAAAATGGTACCTCCGACTTTACAACCGCGCCAAAAATTCAAAATCGCATATTTTTCAAAATGGTTTCGTTCATCCGCACAAGAAACTAATATTTTAAGTAAACCAATTCAATTTTTTTATTTCCGATAACAGTGTAAGGCCAGACTTTACGCACCGTAAGAGACCAATTTTTGGAAGCGACTCTGGCCGACTGCCCGTCACGGGATAAATTAGAATTATTTCTTAAAAATAAAAATTCCTAGATACTCTCCAAATATAGCCATTAATCGTGTAAAAAAATTAAATTGATATATTTACTAAGACATAAAAAAAAAAATCGCAAAAATCTGCTATTTTCCCCCCCTTAAATAAGAGTTTATAAATGATCAAAGTAACCCAAAGTGATTTACACAGTCCGAAAGAGCACTTCAAATATAAGTATAAATTCCAACAGGTGGCTGCATAATATCGGCCGACTATATACGATCCGCTACATATCTAATAATATAAGATGCGTGGCGCCACCTAGCGGACTGTGACTCAACTGCAAGGGTATATCAACTACGGCTCCGCCGAAGTTAGCTTTTCTTGTTTTTATTTAACTTAAGCTAAAGAAATTTTAAAAAATTACACTGTGCGACAAAAAAAAAACGAAATACACTTGTGAAACGAGATAGTGTAGGTTGTTAATCTGGTCGAAGAGAACTCAAAAATATTTTTTTTATATTTTTGGAACCCTCTAATTTTTATTTATTAAAAAAAAACCGTAAAAAAAAAGTCCCGAACTTTTTTGCGCTTAAAAATTCCTCAACGCGTTTTTTTCAACCGATTTCAAAATTTTCGGTGTTTTTCAATAGTTAAATGTTGAACCTTTTGAAAAAAAAACTATATCTTCGATTTTGTTGAACAAAAAGTACAAAATTTTTACACCTGAAACTGAAGTTTTCGACTTTTATTCGTGTTTTTCACATTTTGATGCCAGTTTTTCGGTACAACTTACAAAAATTCGGTTATTTTTGATACATATTAATATTGTCTCATTAATTCTGAATAAAACGAGACAAATATTGTTAATGTGAAAAATTATGAAAATTGGTGAAGTTATAACGCTTTTCCCAAAAAAAGTCAATTCAACCTTGCCTGCGCTCCGGAGTACCTGTGTGTATAAGTCAGGAATATGCTCTTCTTCTTGTAGTGCTCGCATGGTTTTCTTGACTTTTTTTGGGAAAAGCTTTATAACTTTAACAATTTTTATTTTATTTTTTAATGAAATTTGTCTCGTTTTATTCAGTATTAATGAGTCAGAAGAAAGCAATATACTCTTATTTTTATACACATTGTTCCTCCGAAGCGCTCGCTAGGTTGAGTTGACTTTTTTTGGGAAAAGCGTTATAACTTCACCAATTTTCATAATTTTTTTGCTTGAATTTTCTTAGCTTGAAGCTACCGATCGGGTCCTTGGATGTGGCTAGCAATGAACCTTACCGAGGTTGAATAAAGCGAAGGTTCTCATTAGTAGGACTCCTCCTAGACCGCGGGGACTCGCAAATAAAGCGTCCTGAACATGTAACGGACGACGATGGACTTGTTACCGCTTCTATAAGTAGCCTTACAAATCATAAAACCTACCCTCTTATCATCGCAAAACCTCATCATCTAAATAATTATATGTGACATCGAATAATTATATTTTTTCCTGATTTTCGTTAATTTTTCATATTTCGATGAATGCAGAATATTTTTTTCATATGCATGTATGTATGTTGTCCTTGTTATGCTCTTTCGTTAGATCACAGGTTTGTTAGTACTGTGGCTTTTGCGTAGCCTTTATATCAGCAAAAGTACTCTTACTTATCTAACGGCTATCGACACAGCAAAAGATGTCGCAGCAAAAGCTTAATTAGTAATCAACATCGAATCAATTTTCTAATAAATATGTTGGAAACAGCCTCAAGCATCTTTACAACTAGCAAGGTTGTGCCCGTTCCGATCGTTCAGTTATATGACAGCTATGGGGTATAGCCGGCCGATCCGTATGAAATTTGGCATATCAGATTACTTTGCCCCAAAATGAGATCTGTACACATCTTTCTAATTTAAAAAACACCAAAGTTATCCCAATTCCGATCGTTCTATGACAGCTTTGTACATCAAATATTTTGTACACCACATATAACATGTGTGGAAAGTCCCAACCTTCTAACTTAAAAAAACCAAAGTTATGACATTTCCGATCAATCAGTTATATGGCAGCTATAGGATATAGTCGACCGATCCTTATAAAATGTTGTAGATAAGATACTTTGGCCAATTATAACATGTGTGGAAAGTCCCTGATCCCGGCCGTCCCGACTTATATACATACTGCCAGCAACGAAAAGAAGGATGTGTGCAAAGTTTCAACTCGATAGCTTTAAAACTGAGACCTAGTTTGCGAAGAAACCGACGGGCAGAAGAACAGACAGACAGACGGATATGCTTATATCGACTCAGGAGGTGATCCTGATCAAGAATATATATACTTTATGGGGTCGGAGATGTGTCCTTCACTGCGTTGCACAATTTTTCCCAAATTGTAATACCCTCTGCAAGGGTATAAATAGAAAAGTAAAACAAGGGCTTAAAATGCGGCAAAAAATTATTCGTACGCATTCAAGATTATCAGTTCTCTTTGTGAATGTAACGGTAATCGGCGTTTCTTTTTGGAGATTTACTTAGAAATACTTCAATGTAGGAAAATATGTGTTTTTTTTCAAATTGTGCTTTACTTTTGCTTCGTTTTTGGAAGAGATTGGACAAAATGGAACGCGGTCAAGATTTATCTTTACATTTGCGAAAAACTATCTTTAAACTTAACTTTAAACAAGAAAGGAAAGCTAACTTCGGGCGGAGCCGAAGTTGATATACCCTTGCAGTTCAGTCGCAGTCCGCTAGGTGGCGCCACCCATCTTAATTTATTAGATATGTAGCGAATCGTATATAGTCGGCCGATTCTTATGAAATTTAGCATATTGAATTATTTTTCCCAAAATAGAATGTGTACCAAATCCCATCTTTCTAACTTAAAAAACACCAAAGTTATGCCAATTTCGATCGTTCTATGACAGCTATAGGATATAGTCGGCCGATCCTTATGAAATTTTATACACAAGATATTTTGGTTAAATATAACATGTGTGGAAAGTCCCAACCCTCTTACTTAAAAAACACCAAAGTTATGGCATTTCCGATCAATCAGTTATATGGCAGCTATAGGATATAGTCGACCGATCCCGGCCGTTCCGACTTATATACTACCTGCAAAGGAAAGAAGGGTGTGTGCAAACTTTCAACTCGATAGCTCCAAAACTGAGAGACTAGTTTGCGTAGAAACCGACAGACAGACAGACGGACAGACGGACAGACGGACAGACGGACAGACGGACAGACGGACATGCTCATATCGACTCAGGAGGTGATCCTGATCAAGAATATATATACTTTATAGGGTCGGAGATGTCTCCTTCACTGCGTTGCACACTTTTGACCAAAATTATAATACCCTCTGCAAGGGTATAAAAACGTAAGCTTCTTAGCTTAGGAGGAAAATAGGAAGGAATAGGAATAGGAGGAGAATAAGCGGAAAATAGTAAGCTTCTAATAAGAAAATTTCGGCCCAAACTGCCCGCAACTGCTTGCACAATGCTGGATTAAGTAGCAGAGTTGCTCGACGCAAACCTTTTATTTCGAAGATCAACAAAAACAAGAAAGGAAAGCTAACTTCGGGTGGAGCCGAAGTTGATATACCCTTGCAGTTGTGCCATTTCCGATCGTTCATTTATATGCCGTTTATTGGATATACATATAGTATAGTAGGCCGATCCCTATGAAATTTGGCAAATCAGTATATTTTTCCCAAAATGGAATCCGTACCAAGTCCCATCTTTCTAACTTAAAAAACAGTCAAGTTATGCTAATTCCGATCGTTCTATAACAGCTATAGGATATAGTCGGCCGATCCTTATGAAATGTTGTACATAAGATATTTTGGCCAAACGTACCATGTGTGGTTATGGCATTTACGATCAATCAGTTATATGGCAACTATAGGATATAGTCGACTGATCCCGACCGTTCCGACTTATATACTACCTGCAAGGAAAATAAGGATGTGTGAAAAGTTATAAATCGATAGCTTTAAAACTGAGAGACTAGTTTGCGTAGAAACAGACAGACGGACTTTCTTATATCGACTCAGGAGTTGATCCTGATCAAGAATATATATACTTTGTAGGGTCGGAGATGTCTTGTTCACTGCGTTGCACACTTTTGACCAAAATTATAATACCCTTTGCAAGCGTATAATAAGTTGTTCCTAATAAAAGACAAAACTCTTCAAGATTTTTTTTTTGCCGTTAAAACCTGACTTTTTTCTTTATTACTAGATTTGAGCAATAAAAAATTTAAAAATTACAAATTTTTTGTTTAAAATATGCTTAAGAATCGCTAGAAGTATTAAGAATAAATTATATATTTGGTACCTTATTTATTTTTTTAAATTATTAATATAAAAAGTTTAACTTAATGGGTGTCCCATTAATTTCTGCGCTGACTGTATATACTGTATAGAGGAGGAGATGCCTCCTTGACTGCGTTGCAGTTCTTTGACCAAAATTATTATGCCCTCTGCGAGGGTATAAAAACCCGCTTCTTTCCGTACAAATACACACATTTTTTTGTGTTTTAAGCCATTGTACAACGGCAGCAGTGGCACCTTTGCAATTATAGCCTATGGCTTGCGGGGGCGGGAACGTTGCAAAGATGGGATAACGATTACGGTGAAGGGGATAGGAGAAGACGATCGGATGCGAAGCACCGGCTGAGACTGAGGTAAGCTGATGTCGCCGACGTATCCATCGCAGGTTTCATGTCCTCCATCTGTGGTCTGCATTACGTGTTCACGTGCGTTGTTCTTTTTTTTGTTATGGTTGTTGTTTCTGTTGCCGCTGTCGTTGCAATTTCATTTTCTGCCACCGCGGGCTATGGCCTCTGAAGTGTATCTTCGTGCAAAATTATGGCTATCCTTTGAGAGAGAACGACGATCATCCACGGTATTATACACGCCTCTGCGCCCAATTCGCTACTAGCGTGTTTCTTTTTTTGTCAATTTAACCTGACATCGGATTTTTGACTCATAATAAAATATATTAATAGTCGGGACAAAAGACATGCTTTTTCATAAAAAAAAATTACAACTGAAGAAATCTCGAAAAAGAGCTCGTAAAGCTCGTTTAAGAACATAAATACCAAAATTTATTTTACGTGAGGTGGTTTTAGAAAACCGCCCGTTCAATTCTGGGAGCTTGGTTTGGAGATCAATTCAATGCGCGCTTCGGCACACGGAAAACCCCCAAGAAATACCCTTCCAGTTAAGTGACAGTGATAAACTAATGGACGATATCTGCGATACATCGGATATTGAAATCAGTGACAATATCGGTCGACGCCTTTTGGATAGCTGAAATGTCCTAAAACCAGTTTTAAAATAATTAAAAATCACAGGGTGCCAGATCAGGAGAGTGGGGTGAGTGGGTTAATATTGAGTTTTCTTTTTTCAAAAAATCCGTGACAAGCGTCGACTGCTGAGACGGCGCAATCACAGCGGACGGCAGTCCGCTAGGTGGCGACACGCATGTCCTAGCTTGTAGCTACCGCGTGAAGACACCATATGTAACCAAAGAACTAAACATTCTGTATCGTTCAATCTGAATGAGTGGTATACTAAATGAAAGGTATTGTTTTCATAAAAGTACAAAAATTAACTGAAAGTACTTTTGCTTAAAAGAAATTGGCGTAAATGTAAAACACTCAAATTCACAAAATTGGAAAATAGCGGGGACATTGGTGTCACCAGACAAAATATTTTTATACCCTTGCAGTGGGTATTATAATTTTGGTCAAAAGTGTGCAACGCAGTGAACTAGACATCTCCGACCCTATAAAGTATATATATTCTTGATCAGGATCACCTCCTGAGTCGATATGAGCATGTCCGTCTGACCGTCTCTACGTCTGTCTGTTTCTACGCAAACTAGTCTCTCAGTTTTAAAGCTATCGAGTTGAAACTTTGCACACATCCTTCTTTTCCTTGCAGGTTGTATATAAGTCGAAACGGCCGGGTTCGGAAGTGCAAAACCTTTGGTGTTTTTTAAGTTAGAGGGTTGGGCCAAACCATTGTTATATTTGGCCAAATATTTTATGTACAAAATTTCATAAATTTCCTAGATCTGTCCTAGAACGATCGGAATTGGCATAACTTTGTTGTTTTTTTTTGTTAAGTTAGAAGAATTTCATAAAGATCGGCCGACTATATCCTATAGCTGTCATATAATTGAACGATCGGAATTGGCATAACTTTGGTGTCTTTTAAGCTAGAATGTTGCGACTTTCTACGAATTCAATTTTGGGCAATCTTATTTGTTTTGCGAAATTTCATTAGGATCGGCCGACTATGTCAAGGGTATGTACCGTCTCCGCCCAAAGTTAGCTTTCCTTTCTTGTTCTAACTTTAAATTTGTTTCAATGGGTGTATCGTATAGTTTTGAATTTTCTAACTGGTATTTTTCCGCTAAAGACTCTATATATTTCGTTTGACATAATGTTATTTTGGTTCTTTTATTATTATAGTGTACATCTAAGCTAATATACTCTTTTCTTTTCCTACTACCGAATATACATTTTCAATATCCTCTTTTTGTTGAAAACCTCTACCTACTAGTCTAGCCTTAAAGGTGCCACCACCTTTTCTTTTGAAAACCTACTTCACATCAATTTTTATACCCTTGCAGAGGGTATTATAATTTTGGTCAAAAGTGTGCAACGCAGTGAAGGAGACATCTCCGACCCTATAAAGTATATATATTCTTGATCAGGATCACCTCCTGAGTCGATATAAGCATGTCCGTCTGTCCGTCTGCCTGTCTGTCCGTCTGTCTGTCGGTTTCTACGCAAACTAGTCTCTCAGTTTTAGAGCTATCGAGTTGAAACTTTGCACACACCCGTCTTTCTGTTGCAGGCAGTACATAAGTCGGAACGGCCGGGATCGGTCGACTATATCCTATAGCTGCCATATAACTGATTGATCGGAAATGCCATAACTTTGATGTTTTTTAAGTTAGAGGGTTGAGAATTTCCACACATGTTATATTTGACCAAAATATCTGATGTACAAAATTTCATAAGGATCGGATGACTATATCCTATAGCTCTCATAGAACGATCGGAATTGGCATAACTTTGGTGTTTTTTAAGTTAGAAAGATGAGACTTGGTACAGATTCTATTTTGGACAAAATAATCTGATTTGCCAAATTTTATAGGGATCGGCCGACTATATACGATCCGCTATATATCTAATAATATAAGATGCGTGTCGCCACCTAGCGGACTGCGACTCAACTGCAAGGGTATATAAACTTCGGCTCCGCCCGAAGTAAGCTTTCCTTTCTTGTTTTCTTTTTTTTTTCTATCGGCAGCAATCCAAGTTTCGTTCTTATTCAGACTTTTAATTGCACAATCCATTGCTCTGATACAGTCTTTATTATTCTTAGAGCTTATCGCCTCCTAGAATGTATTTTGAACATTCGCATCGATATGATTAACATATATGTAATGAGTTCTTGGACTACCATTTCTATCTACCGGAATTTTTTTCCTACTTGATTTTCTCAATGTTTTAGTAGTATCTGCGTAATTGTATTAACTCTGATTCAAATTTTTATTTTCTACATTTGCTTCTTTTTCAGATTTCTCGTCTTCACACATTTCAGGTTCTGTCTCACTAAAAACATTATCTTTTCTATTACTTCCTACATTCTCGTATTCTTCTAAGCTGTCTAATTCCGTTTTGTCTTCTAATATATCGACATGTCCAACATTAATAACTTTATTGTTCATAAGTACTCTATTTACTCTAACCGTTTTCATTGGTGATAAATTTTTAGTTTTAATCTGCAAAACTAGCAGATTCTGCTACCATGTTGAGTTTTGAAGATCGTTTTTATTCAGAAAAGTTAATCTAATTGCTCCAAGGTTTGTCAGTAAAGGGTAAGCTTAATTACAATCGATATTGATTAAGTCTTATTCACAATAGCTTATTCTAATATTATATACTATACGAAATATCATATTAACACTACCTTAAATATAAGTAACTATAGATCATACAATTCAACAGGTACGGATTCCATTTTGTAAAGTAATCCGATCTGCCAAATTTCATAAGGATCTGCCGACTGTATCTTATAGCTGCCATATAACTGAACTCGGAAATGGAACAACCTTACTATTTTTAAATTAGCTTGGGGCTTTTTCCAACGTTTTTTTTAGAAAATTGATTAGATGGTGAAATTCTCATAAGGATGGGACAACTATATCCGATCCGATATATACACTTCATTTCACTTGAATAGCACACAAAATTTTTCATAATTACTTGTTCATCTCTCAAGAATTGCTTAATCTTATGCAATGATTGTTGCTCTTTTTAATTCATACCCTTATCAACTCTCTTTAAACAAAAATTGGAAGTCTGGAAATGTAACGTTTAAATTTACCATAATTTTCTTTTCAACTTGCTTCAATAACTGGCACCTTTTTTGTTTCACTTGAATAACACTTTTTAGATTTAGTGTCATTTCAGCAGCCAAGGAGATTTAATCATAAACGTTTTTTGACTAATTTGTGAATTTTTAACAAAGTTTAATCATTTTGTGCAAATAAGGGTCGTGGAACGTCAGTAAATCACAAAGAACAGATCCAAATACAAAACTATATTGATGTGTTCTTTCTGTAGCTAATATTGCGAAAAAAACTAGAAGAAGCAGAAAAGTATCATACAATTTTATCAAGATCAAATAAAACTATAAAAAACAAGAAAGGAAAGCTAACTTCGGGCGAAGCCGAAGTTGATATACCCTTGCAGTTCAGTCGCAGTCCGCTAGGTGGCGCCACGCATCTTGTATTATTAGATATATAGCGGATCGTATATAGTCGTCCGATCCCTATGAAATTTGACATATTGAATTATTTTGCCAAAAGAGGAATCCATTGAAACTCCCATGCTTCTAACTTGAAAAACAACGAAGTTATAGCATTTCCGATCAATCAGTTATATGACAGCTATAGGATATAGTTGGCCGATCCTTATGAAATTCGACAAATCAGATTGTTTTTTCCAAAATAGAATCTGTACCAAATCCCATCTTTCTAACTTAAAAAACACCAAAGTTATGCCAATTTCGATCGTTCTATGACAGCTATAGGATATAGTCGGCCGATCCTTATAAAATTTTGTACACAAGATATTTTGGTCAAATATAACATGTGTGGAGGGTCCCAAACCTCTAACTTAAAAAACACCAAAGTTATGGCATTTCCGATCAATCAGTTATATGGCAGCTATAGGATATAGTCGACCGATCCCGGCCGTTCCGACTTATATACTGCCTGCAAAGGAAAGAAGGGTGTGTGCAAAGTTTCAACTCGATAGCTTTAAAACTGAGAGACTAGTTTGCGTAGAAACGGACAGACGGACCGACGGACAGACGGACAGACGGACATGCTCATATCGACTCAGGAGGTGATCCTGATCAAGAATATATATACTTTATAGGGTCGGAGATGTCTCCTTCACTGCGTTGCACACTTTTGACCAAAATTATAATACCCTCTGCAAGGGTATAAAAATATAAAAAGTTGCTAAAGTCGCAAAGGACATTACCTTTGCGGCAAAGATAAAGGTGCGATTCTGCAGGAAGCCTCAAATTCTCACGACTCTGTGAGCAAGATAAAGGAAAAAGCAGGTATTGACGAGAGCAAAACTACTGTTGGGCGAGTTCTTTCGAAAGCTAAACATCTGAAACGTTTGAAACTTAAAAAAAAAAAACACCGCTTAACCCCGAACGAAATGAAGCACGGTTGACCTTTTGCCGCGTCAATTTGTCATGGTGTTACGAGTGGAAGCGCGTAGATTTTGCTGATGAAATAAAGTTCAATTTGTAGGGGCCAGATGGCTACATTTATTACTTTCGTGGTCTGAGGAAAGGAACGCATCAATTGGAGCTTTTACATAGTCGAGTAGGCGGAGTTATGGTTGAGGAACCATATCTTACTATGGGACTTGTGAACTCCAATTCTTTTCCTCAAATATCAACGCAAAAGCGTACCTAAACGTCCTGGAAAAAGCTTTTACACAATTTAAATTTTTTTTTAAAGCGTACCGCAAAAGCGTACCTAAACGTCCTGGAAAAAGCTTTTCCACCATTTTTATACCATTGCAGAGGGTATTATGATTTTGGTCAAAAGTGTGCAACGCTGTGAAGGAGACATCTCCGACCCTACAAAGTATATATATTCTTGATCAGGATCAACTCCTGAGTCGATATAAGAAAGTCCGTCTGTCTGTCTGTCTGTTTCTACGCAAACTAGTCTCTCAGTTTTAGAGCTATCGAGTTGAAACTTTGCACACACCCTTCTTTTCCTTGCAGGTAGTACATATGTAAGTCTGAACGGCCGGGATCGGTCGACTATATTCTATAGCTGCCATATAACTGATTGAGCGGAAATGCCATAACTTTGGTGTTTTTTAAGTTAGAGCGTTGAAATATCGTATGTACACATTTTCATAAGGATCGGCCGACTATATCCTATGGACGCCATATATCTGAACGATCGGAAATGGAACAACTTTAACTGCAAGGGTATATCAACTTCGGCTCCGCCCGAAGTTAGCTTTTCTTTCTCGTTTTATTTGACATTGGATATTTTGAGCGTTGCTTGAATGTTTGCCAACGGTATTTTACATCGTCAAGAGGTTTTGAATTGTTTTTTTATTAAATATTAATTTTTTGTATACCATGATAGAGTCGTCCATGTATGTTTGGAAATCAAAACAAATACTTTTTACTTCTTATTTTAGCTGATCGCCGCCTGACATTGTATAAGCTCGGTGAAAAAAAAGAGCGGTATTCATATATTATGAAGAAAAAATCGATTGCTAAACATTTTTAATCGATATTTATTATGCGTTACTTTTACAGAGTAACATACAAAAATAGTGGAATCTTAAATTTTTCGGCACTTTGAGCGTTATAATTTAAGCGAGAATGATTAGACAAATGTATATACATATGTGCATATGTATACCAGTTTGAAAATAGGGCATGCGTGTCGTCGAAAAGACTCTCCTCCGAGGGAAAAAAGAAGCTGCAAATTTCTTGGGATATTTTTTTAGGAGTAATTCACAAACAGCTTGCACTGGCTGCTAAGGCAAAGCGTCCTCAGATATTTGTGAATTGTTTGGGATTATTTTTTCCTATTACGGTCGCGGCCAGGGGCCAGCTTTTAACAAAGAACTACTTATTTAAGCAGAATAAATTAAATGGAAATCACATCGTTGCGATAATGAAAGATTTAATTAGTTAAACATTACGGTGATGAAAGGGAGCGTCAAAGAGGGAAAACGCTCAATAAAATTTTGTTTATAAAAAATTTTAGATATTAGAAAGCTTTTATTAAGGTGATTTTCACAACACCGAAGTTAAAATGGCAATATAGAATTGGCCTTTGCAATTTGCATTCCAAAAATTATATTAATGAGATTCGAAGATGCAAAAATAAGGGAAAAAGTTAGGAAATAGTTATAGTACCGAAGGATACGCATTAAACTCATTGTTACAAATATTGTCCACTCATTGTCCACGAGGTGACGACCTGCATGACTTGGTATGCGCGAGGAGACTCTATATATAGCCGAAGAATTAAAAATTTTCTGTAGGCATCCGATGCAAACTACAAAAAGCAAATCCGCAACCCCAAAAAGTTTTTGTAATCCTACTTATCGGACTATATCTTGAGTAAACGACTTTTTCCAGATATGAACGATATCAAAAGTTGCGTTATCTCAAGGAGGGTGCACCTGCAATATGAAAAGGATCGTTAAAGCCAATTTTGACTGATTCGGGGGTAACACAAACTGACATTTTTATTAGAAAATGAAAAAAAATCACTCTAAAATGCTCGAGCGCGTCAGATTTTGATACAAACGGATCGCTGACGACGGCACTCCACGAGGTGAGGCCCCGCAAGCTTTAATATTCACGAGGAGACCTACTATATACAGTTGAAGATCGTAATAAATGATACACCAATCGAAAGTATTTCTTAAGTTCAATCATTTTTATCGAAACATTTGCCAATAGCCTAAAGTCACCACGTAAAATATTTTAAAATCTTGAATACGCGTCGATTGAAACCTGGCATGGTTGACATCACGATCTGAAATATCTTGATACCTTTATATTATAATTATACCCTTGCAGAGGGTATTATAATTTTGGTCAAAAGTGTGCAACGCAGTGAAGGAGACATCTTCGACCCTATAAAGTATATATATTCTTGATCAGGATCACCTCCTGAGTCGATATGAGCATGTCCGTCTGTCCGTCTGTCTGTCTGTCTGTCTGTCTGTCGGTCGGTTTCTACGCAAACTAGTCTCTCAGTTTTGAAGCTATCGAGTTGAAACTTTGCACACATCCTTCTTTTCCTTGTAGGTAGTATATAAGTCGGAACGGCCGGGATCGGCCGACTATATCCTATAGCTGCCATATAACTGATTGATCGGAAATGCCATAATTTTGGAGTTTTTTAAGTTAGAGGGTTGGGACTTTCCACACATGTTATATTTGACCAATATATCTTATGTACAAAATTTCATAAGGATCGGCCAACTATATACGATCCGCTATATATCTCATTATATAAGATGCGTGGCGCCACCTAGCGGACTGCGGCTCAACTGCAAGGGTATATAAACTTCGGCTCCGCCCGAAGTTAGCTTTCCTTTCTTGTTTTATTATAATTTTGGTCAAACGATCGGAGACATCTCCGATCCTATAAAGTATATATATTCTTGATCAGGATCATCTCCTAAGTCGATATAAGCATGTCAATCTGTCTGTCGGATTCTACGTAAACTAAGTCTCAGTTTTAAAGCTATCGAGTTGAAACTTTGCACACATCCTCCTTTTCGTTGCAGGTAGTATATAAGTCGGGACGGCCGGATCAGTTGACTATATCCTATGAATGATAGGAAATGACACAACCTTGCTATTTTTAAAGATGCTTGTGGCTGTTGCCATCATTTTTGTTAGAAAATTGATTTGATGGTGAAATTCTGATAAGGATCGGTCAGTTATATACGATCCAATATATGTCTAATATTATAAACTGATACCTAACGGCAAGCGTATATCAACTTCGGCTCCGGCCGAAGTTATCTTTCCTTTCTTGTTGTTCACATTTTCCAACCGAAGAAGTCAAGACAAAAATTTGTTCCAACACAGCACTCAACTACTCTTTAACTAAACTCTTTCTAAGTTATTCCCGAGCATTTCGGTATATGATTTAGCTGCGTCCTCGGTACCGCAGTCCAAAAAACTAAGAGAACATGAAAAGCGAACAAAGTGTATGCCAGAATAGTATAGTGCAGTTCTTTTTGCGAATTATTGAAAAGTAATTCATTTAACTTTTAAGTGTTTTATATATTAAATGCATCTCTACAGGTGCGAAAGGTAATTAATGAACAAAACGAACAAATGAAACCGGGAATTAAGGGGGCAGGATGGTTTCAGGGGCTGAAAAAAAGCACATTTTTGCGATTTTTTTTCTCATTTCTGAGTGAATGAAATGATCCAATTTTTTTACACGATAAATGGCTATATTTGTAGAGTATTTAAGAATATTTTTTATTAGGAAATAATTATTATTTATTCCGTGACGGCAGTCGGCCGGAGTCGCTTCAAAAAATTGGTCTCTTGCGGTGCGTAAAGTCTGGCCTTACAGTGTTATCTAAAATCAAAAAATTAAATTGATTTACTTAAAATATTTGTTTCTTGTGCGGATGAAAGAAAACCATTTTGAAAAATATGCAATTTTGGATTTTTGGCGCGGTTTCAAAGTCAAAAGTGCCATTTTTACATAAAAATCCGTCCATTTTTGCCCCTAAAAAAGTAAAAAAAATTTAAAAAAAAAAAAGCGTTCGTTCATCCGCAAGTATTTATTGTATTAAAGATGTGTACAAAATTTTATTAAGATCCGAGCATTACTTTTTGAGTTATGTTACGCACCGACTTGGAAAATGCTGTTTTGAGAAAAACGTGTCTAAAGTTTTAAAAGCAATGGAAAGTATATGGAGAGAAAGAAACTAGAAAATCGGTATCTCAGCAAGTTTTAGTCCGATCGACATGAAACTTTCACAGGATATTCCTAAGATAATGTTCTATTATATAAAAAATTTCTGAAAAAAAATTTTTTTTGAAGTCTCAAACCATCCTGCCCCCTTAAGCCAAACCCCACACCTATAACGACCTTAGCTGCGTTCTTTAAAAAAAACCTTTCTCTATCGTCAAAGAACAATAAAAACCAGAAATGACGGACAGCTATTGTCGAGTTTCCCGACTTTATGATACCCGGTGCTCATATTTTGAAACGACACACCTTAAAATTAGGAAAACGAAAACCCTCTGCACTCTGCACTGATACCTTTTAGCCTCTGAAGTTGGTCGTACCAATTTTCTGCCTCGGAATAAGGGGCAATATATTTTAGAAATTTTTTTCTACCAGAAGCTTAAGCGAAAAGTCCTTAATAAAGAAGATTCAGTGAAGTCACTGGGGATATTGAAAACGTTAGAAACAATTGAGGTATGCGGTACTAATATAGAAGCAATTTTTAAAAAAGACAACCTTAGGTTCAAACCGTGTCACAAAATATTAACGGAATCACTTTTGCAGTAAAATGAATTAAAAAATACATTATACTAAGCACCATAATACTTGGTTTTTATACCCTAACAGAGGGTATTATGATTTTGGTCAAAAGTGTGCAACGCAGTGAAGGAGACATCTCCGACCCTATAAAGTACATATGTATATTCTTGATCAGAATCACCGCCTATTTAATGATGATGATTTAAAAAACAACTTATTGGAAATAACTATAACAAGGTCGGCTGATAAGCACCGGGACTGATATATGGTATTGGTGGGGGAACTAAAAATTTTCGATAATTTTCCTATTCGGTACATATGTACATCCCATTAAACGAAACATATGTACAAAAAATTTTAAAACAAATTTGACGATCCGTTCGTAAGTTAAATTCATATACATACGTTTGAGTGAAGCTACCTCTAAAATTCAAAGAAATTTACCATTTTTTTTTACCATACGAATTCCAGCTAAAAACGACAACTTGTTAATGATTCCGAACAGTGTTTGGATCTGTTTAAACAGAAAAACGGCCTCATTTGATAAAGAAAAAAGTTATGTTTCATCAGGACAATGCTCCATGTCACAAATCGGCGAAAACGATGTCAAAATTGCATGAATTATGGGATTCGAATTGCTTCAGCACCACCCATATTCCCCAGATCTAGCCCCTAGTGTCTATTTCCTGTTCTCAGACCTTAATTGAAGTCTCGCTGGTAGGAAATTCAGGACTAATGAGGAAGTTCTTGTCGAAACAGAGGCCTATTTTGAGGAAAAAGACAAATCATATTTCAACAAGAAAGTTAAGCTATTTTCGGGCGGAGCCGCTCAGTTCAGTAGCCGCTTATATAATTATATATATATCAGATCGTTTATTGCTGACCGATCGTTATGATAATTTCATCATCGAATCATGTTTCTAATAAAAATGTTGGAAACAGCCCCAAGCATCACTGTGGACGTTAGTCCACGAGGTGACGACCTGCATGCCTTGGCGTGCGCGAGAAAACTCTATGTATATATAGCCGAAGAATTAAAATTTTTTTGTAGGCAACCGAACTGAATGAATTATATACCAATCGAAAGGTATTTTTTCAACTATATAATTTTCCAAAACAAATTTCAAAAGTTATTTGGTTTGGGAGATATTAGGGTGAAAGTAAAAAAATTATTAATCACTCAAAAGGGATTGGTGGACACATTTTAGTCCCCAGATAGAATATTTTTATATATTCGCATTCTAGAGCTAAATACGCGTCGATTGGTACCTCAATCGACCCGACATTTCTTTCAGAAGTTATTCGAAAAATTCGATTTTTTCTTCTTCTTCAAAATGAAGCCAGTGTGCGTCGGTTTGTCGGTTTGCACTATTTTTTTCTTAACAATCCTGAAAAATTGGAAAATGTTTGTTACTATCATATGAGCAACTATTGTTCTACAACTTTTTGAAATACCTTAAGCTTACGTCAAAAAATTAAAAAAACTTTGTTAATTACAAAATTTTAGTGTTTTTTGTATAGGGTTTTTAAATATCTATTTCACTTTTTTGGGACCAAACGTCTATATAGTACACAAAAAAAATACACTGAAAATAAATTTTTAAAAAAAAAATTTTTTTTTTAAGAAAAAAAAATTTGCTCATTTGATTCTTTTTATATTGCACGTGGAGATAGCTTTTGAGATGACTCAACTTTTGATACATATATCGCTTATATCTGGCAAAATCCGTTAACTTAAGATATAGTATAGCAGTATATACTGCATGCAAAGGAAAGAAGGATGTGTGCAAAGTTTCATTTCAACTTGATAGCTTTAAAACTAAGAGACTAGTTTGCGTAGAAACAGACAGACGGACAGACGGACATGCTAATATCGACTCAGGAGGTGATCCTGATCAAGAATATATATACTTTAAAGGGTCGGAGATGTCTCCTTCACTGCGTTGCACACTTTTGACCAAAATTATAATACCCTCTGCAAGGGTATAAGAAGGGCGTAAAAAGTAAAACATAAACATTGACTCAAATAGGACTAGAACTCAGGCCCTCCCGTGTTAGAAACCACAACGCTCTCCACTCGGCTAATCTCGAACTTCGTTGCTTGATGGCAAATTTTGATGTAATTCTGCTTTGTGTTTCAGTGTCTCATGTCTTAATGAGAAGACTAAAAAATGCACAATTTTGCGAGTAGAAAGCTTTATATGCATATGTCCCTGCTTTACTTAAATTATAGCCACCACCGTTTTTGGGCCAAATCAAGGATTAAAAGCTATAAAAAAAACTAGGCAAAGCAGGTATATAGCACACATATGTGGCATGTTTTTTAAGTTAGAAAGATGGGACTTACTACAGATTGCATAATGGGCAATCTTATCCGATTTGAAAAATTTTATTAGGATAATTGGCTTAACTTTGTTGTTTTTGAAGCTAGAATGATGGGACTATCTACGGTCCGTTTTGGGCAATCTAATCCTATGCTTCATAAGGATCGGCCGACTATATCCTATACCTGCCATATAACTCAACGATGGAAAATGACACATTTATTAGAAATTTTTTTGATGGTAATACATATTCTCATAAGGATCGGACAACTATATACGATCCGATATATAATAATAACACAGGCCGACAATTTCCAACTTTTTTTTTCCTCCACGCATTATTTCACCTGCTCCATAACCTTTAGGCTCCCCTAAACGAAAGTTCAGAACAAACATAGGTTCTATCACCCATAGTTTCCGCGGTACACCTAAGAGAAGAAATTGATCAAATTTTACCATATATTGAATTATGTAGGCCGTGTAATGGCGATGACCATCATTGTTTCTATTTCTCATATTCATATTCTCATCTCATATTTTCAAAAAGTCATGGCTATCTACAACTTCTGTAAAGCTTTACTAAACAAGCTGAAACAGTTTTAGATAGCCATGACTTTTTGAAAATATGAGATTAAAAACTCCAATTGAATTGAAGAAAATATTGTTTAACCATCTATAATAAATTTAATAAAATTATTTCGAGTTTTTCCTTAATCCCAAAATTAAAACAAGGTATGATCTACTGATTGTTTAATATTCTATATATTATTTGTTCTATTTTAAATAATTGAAAATCAATATATACAAAAAAACAACTGATATAATATAAAAAAAAACCTCTTGACGAGGTAAAGTACCGGTGACGAACCTGCATGCGAAACCCAAAATGTCTGATATCAATTTTAGTGACGAAAATATGCTATATAGGTGTACAAAATTACATATAAAAAATATTAAAAAACCATACTTTAGCCCAATTTTACCCTTTTACTTTATCAGATTTAGCCCACCCATCAATGAAAATAAATGCTGCTTGTCAAGAAAGAAGCAATATTGTAATGAAAGTCACTTTTTGCATTTCTTAGAAATATATTGTTGCGTTTTCGGGAAAGTATTGTGTCACTGTTGAAATTTTAAGGCGGAATTGTTTAAAATATGTGTGCCATCTGTAGTAACGATTCGTGTCTATTTTTGCATTAGTATCCTAACAAATGTCTGTCAAAAAAGCTGTTACTATAAAGATACGATTTTGTGACATATGTACATTAGGGTGATTTTTTTTAATTGAAATCGCATACCCTCAATTTTCTATCCAAATACATAGAAACATAGAACATAAATATTATGATTGTATTATGATTATGATTAGATTGTATCAGGACAACCCGTGCCGACTTGATATCGAACATAAAATCTAAATTTCTGTACTGAATTAGTATTGAAGATTACTAAAAAAAGTGCTTCCGCCCTGATATTTTTGTTTTCTTGGGTTGCGCTCTCTCGATATGAGTTGACCAATCTTTTTGCAACGATATAATGTCGTCGTCCGAATCAGAGAAGTCTTTTTGAAAAGGATCATATCATGATTTTGATCGGGTTGACTCTGCGATATATTAATATCGCTGTTTTTCTTCATTAATTGGGAAAAGATTTCGTAGGTATACGAGCTTTTTCCCGGTATACAATGCACTCGGGAATACTGAGATTTGCACTTTCATTTACAGTTAAATTCACTTGACGACTGCTGTAGAAAAAAACTGTTAAGACTTGCTATTAGAAGGAAGTTTTGAGCCCGTATGAACTATGTTTGATGTGGAAGAAAGTCTATATAAACAATTGCCCATTGACCGTTCGAACGTGTCGACCGTAGTAATCAAATATTGACAAGTTTAAATGCAAGTCGGCACGGGTTATCGTTATTCTACCCACTCCAAATTGCGTTTTCAATTTTTTTAGATCATTTAAACAAATTTTGATGGTATGTTAAAAAAAATGCGTATACATACATATGTAGTAACGAGTGCAGAAACACGTCGATACGTCTCTTTTAATATGAATACTTACATATGTACATATGTACCTGCATCTGGGTTGAAACGGAGGGCTATGTATTGGTGTTTAGGACTTCCATAACTATAATTTTTGTAGTTGTTAATTTATTGGGCAAAGACACATGCACTTAAAGCGTACAGCGCACTGTCTTCGAAATAATATCGTTGTTTGAGTTTTGGTTTATGGTGGTTTTCTCAGCACTTTTCTCTATCTGAATTCGAGTTGCGCGTGCCGTCAATGCAATTGTTAATAATTGTATCCCAAATTCTTAACTGAAAATAGAGAGGATATTTTCCTGGTAAGACGAGGTTGAACCGATCGCAGACCCGGCATTATTTAAAATCGTTATTAAGAACGCGTCACACGATATCAATTGGCCCGTTACTGCTTTTTTCGCTGTCGTTGTCGCCATTTTACTATGCATTTTATACTCGCCCCCGTCATGCCATGCAATTACAGATATATGCACTTGCACATAGTGCTCTCCCGTTCCCACACAGTGGCCAACTCTCGCACCCAAAAATCAGAATCTACTTCGGTTAGTCCAACTTAAAAATGCGACAAGGTTCGAGGTAGCATTCGACCAATGACACTCGACGACAATATTAAAGAGACCCACACACACACCCACACACATACACACACACACACGCAAAAACAACCATGAGGCACACACACGCGTGACACACACACGACGGCGGCGCGCCCGGAGCATACGCAAAAAACGAATCACAAAAAACGAAATATCTTCGCGTTCGTTGTAGCGTCGGCGCTGGCGACGTCGTCGGCGTCAGCGTCAGCGCAGATGCAGGGGACACAAAACGAGAAAAAAAAACAGCGTGAAAAAGCAATTGAGGAGAGCCTCAAGGAGCATGTAATCCAATCGACTTTCGGTGAAAAAGTCGGACGACCAGGGGGCATAAAAAACGAACTCTGTGGAATCCGAAAGCCAATCCAGAGGACGCAGCAACGACGACGTTGACGATGACGGCAAGCGACAAACGACGAAGTGACGGCGTTAGCGATGACAACAGTGGCGGCGGCGACACTTGGTGCGGCAGTGTGAGAGGGATGAAAGTAGCCAATTTTCGATTGGAATGCGAACAATCAAAGGGGAAACAATTTTTAGATTCACACGGATCGGAGCGGCCGTTACAAAGTCCGTTTAGTTGGTATTACCAGGGCTAAGTATGTACATACACACATACATGCATTAATTAGATGGAAATACCCAATACCTTTTTCAACTGTTTATGCTCCCGCTCGTCACCAGCAGGAACCATTCTGCACATGCGGGGCGCAGAGCACTTTAAAAAAACTCAATGGCCCGGGCCGGAGTCCGGACATCTTACACAAAAAAAAAAAATTTTTTAAAAAAAAAGGGGGAAAAAAGTTTTTCCCTAAGTTTTTTTTAAATATTTTCCTTATTTTGTATATTTTTCCCTTACGTAAACAAAGAGATTTCCACGAATAGCGTCGGAAAACCATCGCGACACAGAATAAGAATACATGTATTTGGTGACAAAAAAGAGGCGGACAGCAACGATAACCAACGACTATTCGGACCGATTCCGATTACCGATTACAGTGCGCTGCAAGACAAAGTGCGATCTGATGCGGCAGCGGCAACTAAACTAAAATCACGTCGCCGCTGCTTCTGCTGCGTCTGTTACTGCTGATGGGGCCAGCAGCCGTACACACACTTACGCATATACAAAACCACTAACCTAGCCGGTGGCACACAACGAGCAGCACTGAAACGGTTGTATTGCCGGCTCCCTCACTCCCAAGAACTCGCGCCCAAACCACTTGCGTCTAAAGCTTGCACACTTCACTCTTCGCTAGAAAGAAGAGAACGAGGCAAGCAGTGCAAAACGGACCTCATTCCAAATAAAAGAGCATTTCTCTTCGACATGCCTCCACTGCTTCCTATAATATCAAGTGTGTTTTGAAGTTTGAGTATCTGTAACAGAGAAGAGAGCAATAAGAGCTCCGACTGACAGGCTGCAACGAATACGCATATGAAATAAATTTAATTAAAGTAATTTTTTTTAATTATATGTACCTACAATCGTTATATTTAGATTTCTCTATTCACCACGTTGGGATGTATACATATTTTTTTAATTTCCTCTATACATTTTTCTATATTTTTCTCATTTTGTTTTTTCTACACGGAACGATTTGTGTTGAACTACATGGATATTTTCATGTCTTTTACACATCCATTCCCAGCAGTACTGAAACCCACTAAGGTTCAAATCCAAGGGTGAGTAATTATTAAATATATAAATTATTAAATATTATTGCAATATATATTAAATATTAATTTACTTTGCAACTGTTAAGGAATACATTAATAATAATGATTATCAAATTAGGAGATTATGAGGGGAATTTTTATACCCTTGCAGAGGTTATTATGATTTTGGTCAAAAGTGTGCAACCCAGTGAAGGAGACATCTCCGACCCTATAAAGTATATATATTATTGATCAGGATCACCTCCTGAGTCAATATGAGCATGTCCGTCTGTCCGTTTCTACGCAAACTAGTCTCTCAGTTTTAGAGCTAACGAGTTGGAACTTTGCCTAATAAAACGTAATATTATAAACAAAACTTGAACCTTCCATCCAAAACTGTTTCCGGAGTATCTATAGCTTTATGGTCCTTTCGGCCAATCCTTTTCAAACTTTTTTCCTCGTATGTATGTACATTTTATACATATATACTTGTTTTATATACAAGCATGTGTACATATATGTTTGAAGGCTAGTTTTTAACGAAACTAAATGACAGAAAACATGACAGGACATGGCCAGAATGATTCGGCAGGTAAGTCTGACGTAAACTTCAAAATGTTCTTTTTTATTGTTTTTTAACTGATATTATCTTAAATAAGTCTTGGCTAATCCTTCTAGCTAATCATTGCACTTTTTTGACTGCTGCCTAGACAAAGAGCTCCGATTTCATCATTCTCACCCGATAAGCCAGATGGTTTAGCATAGAATCTGGGGCTCTTGTGAGCTGTGTGAGCTGTGCTGCTGTGCCGAACCTCGTGGTCATTTCTTAAATTCCAGAATTACATATTCAATAATACCTCGACAAATACAACACGAGTTGCCTGGTTGATACACATCGGTTGACCATGTACTATGGCTGCGATATAACTGAACGATCGGAAGTTACAAAACTTAGGTGTTATTGATGACAGTATGTTGGGCCTTTTGATAAAGTGCCTAATATAAGAAATCGATTTAATATACACGATTTAAGTCCGCTCCGATATATAGCTTTTCATATAACTGTTAGTTAACTGCAAGGTTATTTCAAATTTAAAAAGTTAGCTTACCTTCTAGTTTTTAGTTAAGAAGTTTTGTATAACAGCAGAAATTGTATGGAATCGGTGGCGGCTTGGATTCATCCAGACATTATTTTACAATAAAGCGTCGATCGGGTAGAAATAGTTCTTAATTGCATATGAATGTAGGTACATGGACATAAAAAATATGTATACTATGTACTAGTTCTTAAAAAATGTTTGCGTGCGGTAGATTTTTAGGCAAACTTTGGTTATTGGATGAGAAGAGCGAGGAAAATATGCACATGTGTTGCTGTATTTGTTCAACGTACAATTGGTAGTAGCATAATAGGTGGCACAAAGAGTTCGGGTCAGAACATAGCGCACTGGATGGGTGGAATGTGCTTCTACAGCTTTCCACTTTGCCTGAGCGGAGGGAGTCGCAAGTGGTCTTAGTTGTGTGGCCCGTCTGCACTCTGAGCCTGGCCTGCGACGGATACGGCCCATATGGATCTTCTCTGTCCCCGCCCAGTGTCTCCGCACACAATTTTGTGTTGAGTCAGTGAGTGGGCAAGTGGCCTCGCTCTGCCGTGCGACACGTAAAATTTGTCGTTTGGTCGGCCTCTCACTCCCGGCAGCACCTCACCTCATGTGACCGTCCTCTTTGCCGGCAGGTGCACATACTCCCATCACATTGGCTGAATGAGAAATGGAAGGTTGCGCATGGCCCGAAAAGAGACTGATTTCTTGGCGCCTTTCGGTCTCTCTCTCTTTGCCGTCAGCCACTTCGGAGTGAGCTCTCTTTGCAGTCGTCGGCTAAGCAGTGTAAAGTGCCTTTATGCTGTGGTTGGGTCCGAGATGGAAGGCTTCGATTAAATGTTTGCTTTGTAGTGGACAGTGTACTTATGCGTTTTTTTGTGGGATAGTCATCTTTTTTCAGGTAAGCAGAGCGGCAAGGTCGTCGACGCCTGCTCACGGCGGTGCCACGGTGCATCAGGAAAATCCACAAAGTGAAAGCACAAGTAATTTATTTTACTTGCTTCTTAGTGGCAGAGCGCCTACTTAAACTAGATAAGAAATAACGAATAAATGAAGGAACATTTTGTTTGGCTTATCGGGCGCTTCCGTTGTCTAATTAAAGCCTTTCCTAATAAACTACCACCGTCTGGGCCAAGCAACTCGAGACTTGCAAGGCAAAAATGAACGCTTTTATGGAATTCTAAAAAGTTTTATTCAAAATTCTTGTTTGGAAAGTTCAGATGTATGTATGTATAGCTTTCCTGAAATCACGTCCATTAACCTTTTTATGTAGATACCCAGCAGTACCAATCGCCCCGGAATCACCCTGGATTCACCCGGGGGATCCCCCCGGATCACCCCCGAATCCGACCGGAAATCTAGAACAAGCGGCCCGGAATTTCGTACTGAAATTTTTGAAAATGTCCTCTCGGCCCGGAATTCGATTTCAGGCATGAATCAGCCCTGAATCCGTCCGGATTTCGAATCCGGATTCCGGCGTGAAAATTGTCTCGAAATCGCCCCTGACCTGAATTTCAGAGCGGAATCAGGACCGAAAAGAAAGCATGAATCCGCGCTGAAAATCGTGGCTAAATCAGGTCGCATTCATGACCCAAAATTTCCCCTTACAATCAATCTTCTAATTTGATAATCATTATTTTTTATGAATTCCTTAAAAATTGCTGTTAATTTATGTTGTAAACTAAATTAATATGTTAAGTAACATTACATTATTAATATTGAAAACTATATTTAATAATTACTCACCCTGGGATTCGAACCTTATCGACCTTATCGAACGATTAACAGGCAGATACCTTAATCATTGAACCATGGGTTGAAAGTTTTCTGCGGAAAATATTTAGAATAACTAGAAAATATTAGTGATTAATAACTAATATCGAATATGCATAATTTTGAACTCTAGCAGCAGCAGAGGGCCGGCAGAATTAGTTTTCCTACTTTGTTTTAACGTTCGAAGAGCAAACCTTATTGAATTGTTTTTGTTTTTCGAACGAAATTTGACATTCGGGCCGGAAAAGTCGGGGCCAGAAATTTCAGAACTGCTGGGTACATACATATGTACGTCAATATACATACATGTATGATAGTTAAACAATAGTTTAATAGTTAGAGTGTTAAAGGCTTGGATTTTCGCAACTGGTAAACAAAATCAAATAATATAAAAAAAAAATTTTAAATACACTATCTATTTCTTAATAAGGTTAAACATTGAATTGCTTCTCTGGGTTTCTTTTATGCACCTGACTTACATTTATATTACATTAAATACATAAATGTACATGGTTTTCTCCCGTAATCACTGTTAATTGAAATTTGACCAAACAAAATAGGAAAAAGAAACATTCATCCCTGCGACCAGAGGTGGGGGATTTCTACAACAAAAAAAAACTGGATCATTTTGGAGTCACCCTCTCACCGTTTCCTGTGCCCATCCAGCGCGCTGCAGCGTCCTGCTCATCGGCGCCCCGATGCTTCGGCTGCGACCAATCTATAGAACGATTGTGGCCATGGAAAATGATCAAAAGCCCAACGCCGAAAACAAAATCGGAGGCAGCGAAAAGATCTTACCGGACCACAGACCCACAGATGGAATTAACCGCAATTATGCAATGAAGATAAAACAATGCGGTGTCATTTTTATGGATACTTTTCGAGGGTCGGAAAGTCCTACGAATTGCGTACCTATATATACACACATTTCTACTTATGGCCACAAATCGTGAAGGCGGACGTGAAGGCAGAAGAGTGATAATCTATAATTGCCCTTGCTATAAAAATTGTTTCTTTTTTAATTCCACCGCCGACGACCGTAACGGCAATAATAAAACTACTACTACAGAAACACCAACAACGGGACGACACAAGGTACAAAGGCAATGGGTCCTACTTTCACAGGGGCTGGAAGGTGAAGGACCGAAACCGAAAATAATAACCGGTATCAGCACAGGAATGGGGTTCGTGTTCGGGATCGGAATCGGGACACAGACATTTGGTATGATGTGAAACAAATGCGTTGACAGCTTGTGAGTGTCTCCGTGTGTCTGTTGTAGAAAAGTGATTAGGGATCAATATATCGTTTAAACCTCATAACAACTATGACGAATTTTTCATTCAATAGGCTTCACTTTTGTGGTTAAGGGTAGATTGGTACCAGAACTGCTGCATGTTTCTCAAAATATTTTATGCAAATTTTAACTTTGCCAGTATTTTCTTATAAATTTGTATTAAGTGGTTTTAGAAATTTGATATTCATTTACATATATAGAAATCCCTAAAAGTTTTTTCTGTGAGATTTTTGCTTTTGATTTTACAAACATAACAGCTGACTTAGAGTGCGTGCCAATCATTTGGTGGGACCGTTGTCATATTCAATTAATTTTGCTTTTTGTTCTTAGTAACAAAAAAAAAACAATATTTAAAAATAAAGTAAACAAACTGTTGTTTTTATACCCTTGCAGAGTATATATATTCTTGATCAGGAGCAATTCCTGAGTCGATATAAGCATGTCGGTCTGCCTGTCTGTCCGTCTGTCTGTCGGTTACTACGCAAACTAGTCTTTCAGTTCTAGGCTCGCAACTAGTCTCGCAAACTAGTCTCTCTCAGTTAGAGCTATCGAGTTGAAACTTTGCACACATCTTTGTTTTGTTTTCATGTAGTATATGAGTCGGAACGGCCGGGATCGGTTGACTATATACTATAGCTGCTATATAACTGATTGATTTTGGTGTTTTTTAGGTTAGAGGCTATAGCTGTCATAGAACGATCGGAATTGGCAGACCTTTTCTGTTTTTTAAGTTAGAAAGATGGGACTTGGTACAGATTCCATTTTGGGCTTGCCAAATTTCATAGGGATCGGCCAACTATCCAATAGCCGCCATATAACTGAACGATCGAAAATGGCACAACTGCAAGGGTATATCAATTTCGGCTCCGCCTGAAGTTAGCTTTCCTTTCTTTTTTTTAAATGAAATGAAATGAATGAAAAATCTGGACAAAAGGAACATATGAAAATATAAAAATAATATATAAATATGTATTAAAAATTATTCGGATACCATAAATGACTAAAAAAGTAGAAGAGTGAAACATAAAATTATGCATATATCTGATTCATCCGGGACATTTCAATGCACTCAAAGTGTATAGCTTTGTCCAAAGAATCTCTTGAGCTTCTTGGATAAAATCGATAACAATAGTTTGTAAGCAAATATCAACAGAGGAAATCGATAGGAGATCTGAGGTAAAAGTCGATTTCAATGCGGAGGCGGGGATTTTTTTGAGCTGTCCCGAGGCACTTTAAATATTCATCCGAACTATCTTTGCAATCCGATAGCATCTGCTCCTCTTAGAGTATTGTTTTTTTTTTGTGTGTAAAAAAAAATACATTGACTGAACCTAAGCCCCATGAGGACACAGTAAACAGCAATTTTGTAACAGGTGTTTCTTTGGATGTTTACACAGTGAAGTGGTCAAGGGGAGGTGACTTTGGACACAGAATAAATTCACGATCAAAATTTGATGAGCATTTGTTCTGGAGTCTCTGTAATAAATAAAGTGCATCTTTAAACGTTTTCCCACAGAAAAGATCAGACCAAGAATAACCCAGTCATTGCTATTCTTCCATACGTTATGTATGTGTATATTAAAGAGCACAATGTTAGATTTTCCCAATCTAAGTGGATTTAATTTTAAAAGAAGAAAGGAAAGCTAACTTTGGGCGGAGCCAAAGTTGATATACCCTTGCAGTTAGGTAGAAGCTTAGATTAATATATATGTATATATCGGATCGTATATAGTTGGCCGATCCTTGTGAGAATTTTACCATCGGATCAAGTTTCTAATAAAAATGTTGGAAACATCCCCAAGCTTCGCTCAGTCGGCCGATCCTTCTGAAATTTGACAGATCGGATTTAGTTGAATTGGTGGAACATTGTCAATCGGAATTGTCTTAACTTTGTTTTTTTTTAAGCTAGAATGATGGGATTTTCTACGGATGCCATAAAATTAGTGTTTTGTAAGTTAGAGGGATACTCCACACATGTTAAATTTGGCCAAAAGATCTTATCTTCAAAATTTCATAAGGATTGGCCGACTATATCCTATAGCTGTCATAGAACGATCGAAATTCGCATAACTTAGCTAGAATAACTAGTTTTTTAAGCTTTCTAAAGACTTTCTAAAGACTCCATTTTAAGCAGCCTGATCCGACTTGTATATTGAATTTATGCATGAACATATGTATGTTTCATTTATTTTCACCCATTCTTAAAAATTTGCATGCTGTGAATTCGACTGAATAATCGAATTAATACAACTTCATATCGCTTTTGTGTCGCATTCACTCAATTAAATTGAATTCGAACTAATTCATTTGATCGTATGCTGTGAACGAAGCCATGAAGCTCAGTTATATGACAGCTAAAGGATCCTTTGGCCGATCTTTATAAAATTTGGCAAATCTGATTATTTTGCCCTAAATGGAATCTGTACCAAGAACCATATTTCAAACTTAAAAAACACTTATGTAGTTATGCCAATTCCGATCGTTCAGATATAGTATAGTCAGCCGATCCTTATAAAATTTTGTTCATCAGATATATCGGCCAAATATAACATTTGTGGAAAGTCCCAACTCTCTTACTTAAAAAACACCAGAATGGAATTTCCGATCAATCAGTTATATGGCAGCTATAGGATATTGTCGACCGATCCCGGTCGTTCCGACTTATATACTGCCTGCAAATAAAAAAAAGGATGTATATACTTAGGATATATAAAGGATATATATACTTTATAGGTCGGAGATGTCTTCTTCAATGCGTTGCACACTTTTGGCTCAAATTATAACACCCTCTGCAAGGGTATAAAAATCATGCCACTGAAACATTAAAAACCGAACTTTTGCACTTTTGAGACTTTTTATTGAAATATTTAAAAATGTGTTTTAAATAAGTAAATGTAAAATATTTTTAAATTAGTAAATTTTTAAGTATTTTAAAATTTTTCCTATAAACATATGTAAAAAAAAAATATTTTTATTGAATTGGAATTTTTTGGTTGTGGTTGATCTCTCTGGAGAATTTCCCATATGCTAAAATAAGTCGAAAAGTTGGAAATCATCAATATACATACATATGTACATATGTGCGAGGATGGTTTTCTTAGTGGTCGCATAGGTTTATTTAATGTGTAAATATGTTAGATATCCATACAGTCCATACAGTCCATACATCCATACCTATCCATATCGTCCATACAGTGATCGTCGTCATCGTTGTCATGTTCTGGAAGTTCACACCAGCGCTTCATCTTAACGGATGCATAAACCGACTTATAATGTCTCTGCTTTCGTTGTGCATGAGGGATATCTTCGACAAGATATATGTCGTTTGGCAACACTTTATTAACAATAAAAGGGTTTTATAGCGAGGATTCAATTTTCTTGAAGTACCTATGCTGCTCGGCTCGTTCTCCACCAACAAAAATCTCCTAGCTTATATCGGGTTGGAGTAGCGTGTCTTGCGTCGTAACATATGTATCTTCGCTGTATCTATTTGTTCATTGACTCTAGTTTCAGCGTCTGCTCGTAGCTTCTCCATCTCGACATCTGTCATTAGGCTCTGCTCTTGACTCTGGATCACGCTCGTCAGGGTGTTCTTTCGGATATCTCTTGGCTCGTATCCATAAAGAAGCTGAAATGAGGAATATTTAGTTACACTATTTACCATGGTATTAATGCTCTACTGGATTAATCGTAACATTTCGTCGTATTCCTCTTAGTTCTCACTTGATGGCAATAGAATTGACAAAATCATCCGGTTCGTTTGTTCTGCATGACCTTTGGCTCTCGGAGTCCTTACAGCGTTAAGGACGTGCTTGACGTTGTTCGACTTGGAAAACTTTTAGAACTCTTTCGAAGTAAAGGCGGTACCTCGATCGGTGATGATTCGCCTGGCATGCCCAAGCAGCTCGTAACCCCTTGCAGGATATCCAAGACATTTTTAGTCGCAGTACTCTTTGTGGTTTTCACTACAGTGAACAAAAGTGTGTAACGCAGTGAAGGTGATATTTACGACCCCATAAAGTATATATATTCTTAATCAGGATCACCTCCTGAGTCGATATAAACATGTCCGTCCGTCGGTCCGTCGGTCCGTCTGTCCGTCCACCCGTCTATCTGTCTGTTTCCTCGCAAACTAGTCTCTCAGTTTTAAAGCTATTGAGTTGAAACTTTGCACATCTTTCTATTGTTTGCAGGCAGTATATAAGACGGAACGGACGGGATCTGTCGACTATATCCTATTGCTGCCATACAACTGATTGATCGGAAATACCATAACTTTGGTGTTTTTAAAGATGTTTTGAACTGTTTCCAACATTTTTATTAGAAACTTGGTTATATTATTTGAAACTTTAACTATATACGATTCGATATATAAATAATAATATAAGCTGCTACCTAACTGCAGGATATATTAATTTCGGCTCCGTTCAAAGTTAGCTTTCCTTTCTTGTTTTCAGTTTAAATGTGTACGGATACCGTATTCGACATTTGACAACTACCCATATTTTCTTATTCTTAAAACTTTACAGAGGTATTATACCTTTATTTTTTTACCCTTGCAGAGGGTATTATAATTTTGGTCAAAAGGGTACAACGCAGTGAAGAAGACATCTCCGACCCTATAAAGTATATATATTCTTGATCAGGATCAACTCCTGAGTCGATATAAGCATGTCCGTCTGTCTGTCTGTTTCTACGCAAACTAGTTTCTCATTTTTAGAGCTTTCGAGTTGAAACTTTCTTCTTTTGTTTGCAGGCAGTATATAAATCGGATAGGACAGGATCGGTCGACTATATCCTATAGCTGTTTTTTTAAGTTAGAGAGCTGAAACTATCCACACATGTTATATATAGCCAAAATATATCCTATAGCCTATATCCTATATATAGGACTATATCCTATAGCTGTCATAGAACGATCGGAATTGGCATTACTTGGGTGTTATTTAAGTTAGAAAGATGGGACTAGGTACAGATTTCATTTTTAGCAAAATAATCCGATTTGCCAAATTTCATAAGGATCGGCAAACTATGTCCTATAGCTGCCATATCGGAAATGGCACAACCTTGCTACATATAATTGTTAGGAACAATATTTATTAGGAACTTGATTCGATGGTGTAATTCTCATAATGATTGGCCAACTATATACGATCCGATATATATATATTAATATATATATATATTATAATTAATACATAACGTAAGGGTATACCAACTTCGGCTCTGCCCGAAGTTAGCTTTCCTTTCTTGTTTAAACATGCTCTCTCTCATTTATACTCTTATTATATGGTTCACAAATTGTCAAGCCTTGAATATCTATAGATCGCCTAAGAAAAATTTTGTCTTTAAAGTATTTTGAGATAGATCGCATTAATTGACTCAATCCTGATAAGGTTTGTACATAATTGAAGAATTTATGATTTCGAGTTCAATGAAAACATTTGAAGAGGACGGGTATCTGTTACCGACTGTGGGACACGCAGCTCCAGTTCTAATATGTGAAATTTAATTTTTTTAAATTAGTTTTTAGTTAAGTCAAAGTATTTATTAATTGATATTAATTGATATTTTAAAAGAACCGAGTGCATCTATGAATGTTTAAATTTATTTAAACTATTTTTATGTAAATAATACGATTAACGATTTAATAATTGTTTCTCAATATTTATATTAGTGTAATTTTTAAGAAGAGCTTTAAATACTCAAAGGATATACACGATTTAAACACATTTTTTTCACAGTGAGTTCTTTGCTTATTAAGACCCGATATATCAAATTAGACCAACAGAATAAAAATTTAATTCCATCACATTAGTGCCCTTCCTAATTGTGCTTAATAGGCGACTGCAATATAGCAATTTGTAAATAGTGTGTGGATTTTTTAATTGGCTCCTCATTACTAGCTGGTTAGCTGAGTTGGATGAATTTCAGAAACATCTCTGATATTGTGAATCAATATACCAATTCAGAGACTAGTATAACTCTGAGCACATATTTGAGACGCCGCACAGTGGTGGGTCTAGAGCAAACATGCGTGCTAAAATTAAAAAATTCATGATCGTAGAAAAGTTAACCATAGCTATCTGACAAAAAAATGATTTCGAATCTTTAAACCAAATAATATTAATTAGTTTTGAACAGATAAATTCATTCCAAGTTGAAATTTTTCAGTTTTTTGGGGTATAGTAGTTGTGGGAAACCGAATTGATTAAACAAATTAACAGATGAGAGGTCTATCCTTATGAGTTTCACTATATAATAAATTATCACAAAAAAAAATAAGAAAGGGAAGCTTACTTCGAGACCTCCTAAAATCGTGCATTTGTGAGTCTTCTCATTAAGACATGAGACACTGAAACACAAAGCAGAATTACCTCAAAATTTGCCATCAACCTACAAAGTTTGAGGTTAGCCGAGTGGAGAGCGTTGTGGTTTCTTACACGGAGGGCCTGAGTTATAGTCCTAGTTGAGCCAATGTTTCTATTTTACTTTTTAAGCCAATTTTTATACCCTTGCAGAGGGTATTATAATTTTGGTCAAAAGTGTGCAACGCAGTGAAGGAGACATCTCCGACCCTATAAAGTATATATATTCTTGATCAGGATCACCTCCTGAGTTGATATGAGCATGTCCGTCTGTCCGTCTGTCAGTCTGTCTGTCTGTCTGTCCGTCTGTCTGTCTGTCTGTCGGTTTCTACGCAAACTAGTCTCTCAGCTTTGGAGCTATCGAGTTGAAACTTTGCACACATCCTTTTTTTCCTTGCAGGTAGTATATAAGTCGGAACGGCCGGGATCGGTCGACTATATCCTATAGCTGCCATATAACTGATTGATCGGAAATGCCATAACTTTGGTGTTTTTTAAGTTAGAGGGTTGGGACTTTCCACACATGTTATATTTGACCAAAATATCTTATGTACAAAATTTCATAAGGATCGGCTGACTATATCCTATAGCTGTCATAGAACGATCGGAATTGGCATAACTTTGGTGTTTTTTAAGTTAGAAAGATGGGACTTGGTACAGATTACTTTTTGGGCAAAATAATTCAATATGCCAAATTTCATAAGGATCGGCCGACTATATACGATCCGCTATATACATATCTAATAATATAAGATGCGTGGCGCCACCTAGCGGACTGCGACTCAACTGCAAGGGTATATAAGCTTCGGCTCCGCCCGAAGTTAGCTTTCCTTTCTTGTTTATTTTGATTTTGTTTTTAAATAAATAAACTAAAAGCTGAAAAGATATACTCCATGTTTTCCATATTTTTTACTTAAAAAAAATGTTTTTTATTTTATTGTCATTGTCTTGTCCAAAAGGAAAAAAGGAAAACAAGCCTCGGGCGGAGCCGAAGTTGATACACCCTTGCAGTTAAAGTTGTGCCATTTCCGATCGTTCAGTTATATAGCGGCTATAGGATATTGGCGGCCGATCGCTATAAAATTTATCAGAACAGATTAGATTTTCTTAAATGGAATTCGTAAAAATTCCATCGTTCTAGCTTAAAAGATACCAAAGCTATGCCAATTCCGATCGTTTAGTTATCATGGAACCCAACCCAAACCCAACCTTCTAACTTAAAAAGCACCAAAGTTATCGCATTTCCGATACTAACTGTAAACAAAAGAAGGATGTGTGTAAAGTTTCAACTCGATAGCTTGAAAACTGAGAGACTAGTTTGCGTAGAAACAGACAGACGGACAGACAGACAGACGGACAGACAGACAGACGGACAGACAGGAAGACGGACAGAGAGACAGACGGACAGACAGACAGACGAACATGCTTATATCGACTCAGGAGGTGATCCTGTTCAAGAATATATATACTTTATAGGGTCGGAGATGACTCGTACTGCGTTGCACACTTTCGTGCTTCGTTGTTTTTCAAGTTAGAAGGATGGGAGTTTCAATGGATTCCTCTTTGGGCAAAATATGCCAAATCGATATGCCAAATTTCATAAGGATCGGCTGACTATATGCGATCCGCTATATATCTAATAATATAAGATGCGTGGCGCCACCTAGCGGACTGCGACTCAACTGCAAGGGTATATAAACTCCTTTCCTTTTCTTTCTTGTTTATTAATATATTTAATAAATATTTAAAACTTGACTTTGACCTTCGTACTTTTTTTAGATTGATGAAAATAATCGCAATTTTTAAAAATTCACATTTAACAAATTATTGAATTATGTTTAGTCTGCGATATTGAAATATCTATGAAAGTAAAAAGGATAGCTCATAATATAGCTCCGATTAAGATTACTAGCAGATCTCGACCATTGAGCCATGGGGCAAAGATTTTTTGCGGAAATATTATGAATTATAGAACGAAGAACGAAGATTAATAACAAATATCGAATATCGCGTAACTTGGAACTTTTTCAGCAGCAGAAGGGCGCAGAATTGGTTAGCCTACATTGTTTAGATATTTAGGTATGTATTTGTATTTGCTTTTCGAACAAGATTTGTAGTAGTGGTAATTTTTGGTCAAAATTTGGTCGCAGTGAAGGAGACATATTCCGATCCTATAAAGTATTCTTGATCAAGATCTCCTGAGATCTCCTGAGACGATATAAGCATGTGCGTGTGTGCGTCCGTCTGTTTCTAAGCGAACTAGTCTCACACTAGACTCACTGATTTTGAAGCTTTAAAACTCACTCATCATTTTTCTTCTGAGAACGGCTTTATCATATATCTGCCATATAACTGATTTAACGATATTATTTAACTGATATATTTAACTGATAATATAACTGTGGTGTTTTTAAAGCATGGCGTTTGGGACTTTATACAGCAAAAGTATGGTCTCCCCTCAAACTAAGTTTCCGCCTTTGTAGTCCAGATATTGCATTTATAGGGTGTTTGTGCATCTGTAAAGTTCGCAAAAAAAAAAACGTCAGGTTCTTCGCCAGCGGCTTGTTTCTGTAAATTTTTATTATTCCAACTCCTGTGATCGATCGAAATTAAATAAGAAAAGTTCTCAAAGAGGGGAGGAAAAGAAGAAAAATGCGCAACTGCCCGACTGTGATCTGGTCAGATTCCAGAAAAAAAGGGTTCCCACTGCAGGTTCCTTACCTCGAGCCGTCTTTGCTCCCCAGCTCGATTGTTAATGTGCGTTTAGATACGAAGACATGTAATTTCCCAGCTCCAACTCCATCTCCAGCTTCAACTTCAGCTTTAGCCTTCTATTCGTTGTTATTGGCTTTAAGCAGCAATGGCTCTGCCTTTGCCAGACCATTCTCAATGGACACAGCCGAACATGGGACGAAGGAAGACAGTATAAGTCGACGTTGCGATCCCACAACAACGAACGATCGACAGTTGGTCATTTAGCCCTAAGAAAAATGTCGATCTACACTCAAAAATTAAGTTATGTTACGAATTTTGAGCTTGTGTGCCCCTCCATACCAAGCTGCATAGTCAAAAAAAAAATTTCATGTAAAGGGCTATACATAAATATGCGTTCCAATTCAAGACCAATATTTAATAACTTTTTTATTACTATTCATGAATTTTTCTCAGTGTTGCTTTGCCAAGTATTTTTTCAACCTTCGTCTTTGAAAAGTTGTCGACGATGACGGCATTGATTATGATTACCTGGTCATATAGCATCCATTTGGTGTGTGCCAGCTTGCATCTCGTGCCCACAGCTGCCTGTGGATGAACATAGATAGTTAAATACAGCCAGAATCACGCAAGCTGCATTCAGCATCATAGTTATCATCCAGCATCTTCTGCAGCATCGTTATGCAAAGGATCATGGTGTAACATCACGTTCTATATTAAAACAAGTACAAATGCGAATACCTAATATTTTGGCTGGCTTAAAAAAGTTTATTTTTAAATTAAAAAAAAAACTATATATACATATTAATTAAGATACACCAAATGAATAAATTCAAAGATTCCGCCCTTAATACGCTGATTGAATACAAAATATGGAACGAATATAAGCATGTCCGTCTGTCTGTCTGTTTCTACGCAAACTAGTCTCCCATTTTTAAAACTATCGAGTTGAAACTTAGCACACATCCTTATTTTGTTTGCAGGCAGTATATAACAGCCGGAACGGTATAACAGTCGGATCGGCCGAGATCGGTCGACTATATCCTATAGCAGCCATATAACTGATTGATCGGAAGTAACAAAACTTTGCTGTTTTTGAAGGTAGAAGGTTGGCACTTTTTTCAAAATTTGGATCATAAAAAATTAATTTATAGTAAAACCCCCAAAAGCATCGGTTAACTATATCCGATGTATTTCAAGGAAATATCAACTTCGGTTTCTACCCAAGTAAACTTTCCTCTTTTGTTTTAATTTGATTATTTTTATCCACAAATTTTGCAAATCTAAATTTTAGGGGAATTTGCCTGATTATGAAAAAAAACTAGTGGGAACCAACTATGTTCCCATTTCAATTAGTCGCCAGACAAAATATTGTTCTTTAATCACTTAATACTTTTGAATACTCGTCGATTGACCCTCAACCATACTAACATTTCATTCCTCAAATTTCAAGATAAAAGATATTACAGCATTTCCCAAAGGTAAAAATTCGTCTAATTTGTTCACCTGGTTATTTGTTGGTTTGTTTTACCATAAGCGCAAAAATTTTGAAAGAAATTGCGGATGTTTGTTCCTGAAATTTAAGGAACTTTTTTACTACACCTTTTTAATCCTTAAGCTTACGTTAAAAAATTAAACAAGAAAGGGAAGCTAACTTCGGGCGGAGCCGAAGTTGATATACCCTTGCAGTAAAGGTTGTGCCATTTGCAATCGTTCAGTCATATGGCCGCTATAGGATATAGTCGGCCGATCCTGATGAAATTTGGAAGAACCAATAAGATTGCCCAAAATGAAATCCGTAGAAAGTCCCATCATTCTAGCTAAAACACCAAAGTTATGCTAATTCCAATCGTTCAGTTATATGGCAGCTATAGGATATAGTCGGCCGATCTTTATGAAATTCAGCAATTCAGATTATTTAAAAAAAAATGGGATCTGTACCAATCCTTCTAACTTAAAAAGCAATAAAGTTATGCCAAATCCGATCGTTCTATGACAGATATAGTCAGCCGATCCTTATGAAATTTTGTACATAAAATATTTTGGCCAAATATGTATAACACCAAATAACACCATATGTAAACACCAAAGTTATTGCATTTCCGATCAATCAATTATATGGCAGCTATAGGATATAGTCGACCGATCCCGGCCGTACCAACTGATATACTGCCTGCAAACAAAAGAAGGATGTGTGCAAAGTTTCAACTCGATAGATTTAAAACTGAGAGACTAGTTTGCGTAGAAACAGACAGACGGACAGACGGACATGCTTATATCGACTCAGGAGGTGATGCTGATCAAGAATATATATACTTTATAGGGTCGGAGATGTCTCCTTTACTGCGTTGCACACTTTGTACCAAAATTATAATACCCTCTGCAAGGGTATAAAAAATATCTTATCTACAAATTTGAATAGGGATCGGCCGACTATTTAGTTGTCATAGAAAAATCGGAATTGGCATAACTTTTGTGTTTTTATACCCTTGCAGAGGGTATTATAATTTAGGTCAAAAGTGTGCAACGCAGTGAAGGAGACATCTCCGACCCTATAAAGTATATATATTCTTAATCAGGATCACCTCCTGAGTCGATATAAGCATGTCCGTCTGTCCGTCTGTCTGTTTCTACGCAAACTAGTCTCTCAGTTTTAAAGCTATCGAGTTGAAACTTTGCACACA
>JAJJHT010022766.1:1181885-1192489 GCA_021223865.1 Drosophila pandora | reverse complement strand
TTATACCCTTGCAGAGGGTATATTGATTTTGGTCAAAAGTGTGCAACGCAGTGAAGGAGACGTCTCCGACCCTATGAAGTATATATATTCTTTATCAGGATCACCTCCTGAGTCGATATGAGCATGTCCGTCTGTCTGTCTGGCCGTTTTCTACGCAAACTAGTCTCTCAGTTTTAAAGTTATCGAGTTGAAACTTTGCACACATCCTTATTTTCCTTGCAGGTAGTATGTAAGTCGGAACGGCCGGGATCGACCGACTATATCCTACAGTCGCCATATAACTGAACGATCGGAAATGGCACAACCTTAACTGCAAGGGTATATCAACTTCGGCTCCTCCCGTTAGCTTTCCTTTCTTGTTTTTTATTAAGGTGTTCATTTTTCCGCTGCCATTAAAATTTTCATTGTGGCAGAACAGAGTAATAACTGCGAACAAAAAAGTGACCTAAGTGATTGTTGCAGGGCTTTAGTGAAGTTATTGCGGACTGCGCTGTGCTGCTGAATGGCAGTGTCACTAAAATCGCAACAACCATAATGACAATTTCCAGATACCCAAAAATGTTTCTTTGATATATTCATTCTAACGAGGCTAAATTTCTGGTAACGTACGCACTTAACCGGATACCAATTATGAATCTCAATAATGGCAGGGAAATTGGCATTTAGACTTTTTGAAAAGTTTTCAAATTTTGACAAATTTTGTATCAATGCAATGAAATCAAATAAAAAACCTCTTGACGAGGTAAAATAATGGTGGCGCACCCGCATTCCACGTCCAAAATATCTGATATAAATTTTGGTGACGATAAAATGCAATGGGTCGCAGCTTATTTCGTGCAGGTGAATAAAAAATGTTTCAGTCGTTATTGCCGCTAAATCAATAGGGATATTTGAAAAATTTAAACGCAATATTTTCATTTGGGATATTAACATATTTAATAACTAAAAAAAACTTCATAAACACAAAAAAAAATAGAATAACGCATCAAAAACAAAATCACTGTCATTTTCAAGGCCGCAGCTTATTTCGGGCACTCCATTAGACTAAACATAAAACTCTTATCTCTAGCGGCGTTAATAAATCTTCTATCTTCTATCCGTTAAATCTTCCTTTTACGGATAGCCTGGTCCAATATTTCCCAAAAATTCTCTATCACGTTTAAGTCAGGGGATTGGGCTGGTGTTATAACTACGTGGTGAAAATTCCAGACGAGCCAAGTCTTCACAATGCTGACTGAATGCTTCGGATCATTGTCCTGATCGATAGATTCTCTAAATCGTTCCCGAATGCCCAACTTATCAGCACTTTATTTAATTTATTTATTTAATCTAACAATTAACTGTTATTTATACAATTATTAAAATTAATTATAATTAAGAGTTAGGCAAATTATTCTAATAGAAAAACAATCAATTTAGATTTTATTACATCTAGGGATAGTTCAGGGGAAAATAAATGTGACAATAGGTTATAATTTTTACAGATAACGCGAAAAGGATCATGTTCCGTAAAATTAGATCTACAAATTGGTAACCAAAGGGGTCGGAAGGACCTGGTTGACCTGTATGGAACAGAGAAAACTATCTTTTCGAGTAAAAGTTTCGAGTCAACTTGACCAAGAATAATTTTATGAAAGAGCATGGCCCCAGCACAAGTACGACGTACCTGCAATGGTGGCAGGTCTAATAACTTTAGCCGACAACGATATGGTGGAAGAAGATCATCTGAGTCCCAGTTTAGATATTTTAAGGCAAATAAGAGAAACTGCTTTTGCAGTGATTCAATAATTCTTTGATGAACCATATACTGCGGACTCCAAACGCAAGAACAGTATTCCAGGATCGGTCGAACCAAAGATATATACGGGAAGGGATCATCAAACTCTTTTGACCAGCGCTTGATAAAAGCAAGTACTCCTCTGGCTTTATTAACTGTTACAGAAATATGTTCATTAAACGACAGCTTGTGATCGAAAAGAACTCCAAGATCATTCATTAAGGAAACACGATCTAAAAAGTGATTCCCAAGTGAGTACAAGATGACATGAGGCATGCTACGATTAAACGTCATAACCTTGCACTTTGAACAGTTTAGTGAGAGGAGATTATTAGAGAACCACAAGAATACTTCATCAAGGTCAAATTGCAGATGTCTATGAAGGAAGTGGTCAGAGGAAGAAAACAAAGCTTGACATCATCGAAAGCTTTGCTGAAATCGGTGAAAACTACATCGGTTTGCATTCGTTGTAGATAACCCTTGAGAACGATCGAAGTGAATTCTAGCAGATTGGTTGTTGTAGAACGATGTTTGACAAAACCATGCTGGGTGGAGGAAATTATGCTTTTGCAATGATGTTGCAGTTGCAATGTAACCAATTTCTCCAGCAGCTTGGGAATCGCAGAAAGTTTAGCAATACCGCGGTAGTTATCTATAAGTATTTTAGAACCTTTCTTATGAAGTGGAATAATAAAAGATTCATTCCATCTCTTAGGAAGGCATGAAAGGTCCAGAGATAAATTGAATAGGATGGTAAGAGGGTAGCATAGGATATCAGAGCAGTGCCTGAGAATACAGCTCGGGACATTATCGGGACCAGCAGAAAATGAGATATCCAAGGTAGAAAGAGCATTAGAAACATCGAGATGATTAAATTTAGACAAGTAAATATTGTTTATATACGGAATTTTATAAGGGTATGTAGAATTTAAATTATAAGAATCGGAAGAATAAGCTGATTGAAAAAACAAGAAAGGAAAGCTAACTTTGGGCGGAGCCGAAGTTGATATACCCTTGCAGTTCAGTCGCAGTCCGCTAGGTGGCGCCACGCATCTTATATTATTAGATATATAGCGGATCGTATATAGTCGGCCGATCCTTATGAAAATTGGCAGATCAGATTGTTGTTCCCAAAATAGAATCTGTACCAAATCCCACCTTTCTAACTTAAAAAACACCAAAGTTATTTCAATTTCGATCGTTCTATGACAGCTATAGGATATAGTCGGCCGATCCCTATGAAATTTTGTACACAAGATATTTTGGTCAAACACGTGTGGAAAATCTCAACTCTCTAACTTAAAAAACACCAAAGTTATGGCATTTCCGATCAATCAGTTATATGGCAGCTATAGGATATAGTCGACCGATCCCGGCCGTTCCGACTTATATACTACCTGCAAGGAAAAAAAGGATGTGTGCAAAGTTTCAACTCGATAGCTCCAAAACTGAGAGACTAGTTTGCGTAGAAACCGACAGACAGACAGACAGACAGACAGACAGACAGACAGACGGACAGACGGACAGACGGACATGCTCATATCGACTCAGGAGGTGATCCTGATCAAGAACAGGGTCGGAGATGTCTCCTTCACTGCGTTGCACACTTTTGACCAAAATTATAATACCCTCTGCAAGGGTATAATGAAGCAAAGAGATTAGCAATACCTTGTTCTGAAGAATCAAAAATATATTCTTATAAGTTAGGGAAGGAGGAAAAAGACTGGTTTCACGTTTCATATTGACAAACGAATAGAAGGAGCTCGGATCATTTCGGAAGTTTGCCTTACAGTTTACGATGTAACGCTTATAAAGTTGATTATTAAGAATAATAAACTGGTTGCAAATGTAAAGAAAGTTTGTCTGGTGAAGAAAAGATCCAGACTTAAGAAACACTTTGTAAGCTCTAGATTTCCTGTTCTTAAGACGAGAAAGGTGTATATTAATATGGCGGTTTAGTTAATGAAGACGATGAAACTACAGGAACATATTTGTCCAACGCGTTATGGATTACATCATAAAAAGAATCAGTGGCAGCATCAATAGAGTTAAAAGATAAAAGATATTCCCAGTCAATTCCAGCTAAATGATTGCGAAGAGCATTGTAATCCGTTTTTCGAAAACATTTAGTACGATACTGAGCCTTATAGTTAGCATGTGTATTAGGGACACCAATTAATACCGAAACCAATAGTGTACGATGGTGTACGTCCTCAGGAAGCGATAGTGGTGAAGACTGATTTACAGTCATATCCTATTACAGAAAATAAGGTATAGAGATCTGCTAAGTGTGTTACGGATGGGGTTAATTTGGAAAAGAGCAATTTCAATTAATGCATCAATAAAGTCGTTATGACAACTGGCATGCAAGGAATTGTCATCCCGTGTAAAGGATCCAGAAGATTTGGGGAAGGTTCAAATCCATAAATCCACCCACAATTAGGACAAAATCAGAGTCATTGACTAATGATAAAACCAACTTAATAGCCTCAAGGTTGTGAAAATACACAGTATCCTCAACCGATGGAGGTATATAAGAACAGGTCATGAAAATATGAGACGGTCCAACAGCTATTTTTAAAGCGATAAATTCGATTCCAAACTGATTCGGGAAAGAGATTAGTTCAGCTGAGAATTTATTATTGACAGCAATGAGGACACCACCACCGAAATATGGCCTATTCATACGAATCGCAGTGTACTTTGGAACAAAAATTTCATAATCAGAGACAGAGGAATTAAGCCAAGTTTCAGGAAGTGCAATAGCATCAAAATCAAAAGAAGAACTCTTAGTACAAAATTAGCTCAATTTACCCAGAATACTTCGAACGCAAGAAAATACGTTATTACTCAGTTTTTTGGAGCTGAATCGGCATAGTTGGGATTTAGAGGGTCTTTGGCTAAAAATTCATGAATAATACTGTGCTCAGGTCAGACTGACAGATCAATTGCTTTTTCAAAGTAGGATTAAGGAATTACAATTCTGAAAGAGGATATACTACGCTTATGTTTAAAATTAAACTTAAAGACCGCTAATTCATTAGGAGCTACCTTAAGATGGTTTAAGAGGTGACTCCTGACATCATTCACAGTGGCATCCGGCATGAAGCAGGATACAAATATAGCTTTACGAGGTGCAACAGCTCTAAGCGAAAGCCCAGAGCATCTTAACTCAGGCGCCACACCAGTGATAGGCCTAGGAGACAATACCACGGGAACCTGCAGGTTATCCAACGATGGAGGATCCAAGATAATAGGTGGACCAAGACTCCTTGGCGATTGCATTGGCTGACTTGGTGAATGGATCACTTCCACAGGCACAACAGTAGGCGATGAAGTATTAGTCGTTAAAAAAGTATCGGAATGAATCGCATGAGAAGCAGGAGTACCCAATAAATTGACTACCATCGGGTTGTTGTTTGGAATTTTTCTCCTTGGAGATTCACTTAATAACTTGAGACCAACGAATTGGGACTCAAGTGTAAGGAATTGCTCATTCAGTGCAGAGAATTGCTTACGGACATCTAGAAAGCCATTTCTCGTCTGCTTCATGAAGGTCCGCATCTAAGACTCAATCTCTCTACAGGCAATACAAAACCATGTCAGACCAATATTCTTTGTGATAAGATCGCTTATCCGTCCATTGTGCCCACCACCAGCACATTTAATATGTGAGCAGTTGTTGCAAAGCCAGCAGGACAGATAAGAGTCACCAGTGATGGATCCTCCAAGCTCGCATTTCTTAGCAGAGCAAATTAGGCTCATTATTGACTGAGATTTGTCCACTATAGTGAGAGCGAGAAGAGTTCAATTAGAAACTCTGTGGTAGAGAGGCACGTTCGGATCAGGCACGTCGAAGAGAAGACGTAACAAAAGAGATACGCCGTGACGAATAACCGTTTCAGAGTAACAATGATGTAACGGGATTACTCGTCCGGAAAATAGAACTCAGGAAGGGAATATGTATATGAATATTCGAAGAGCACGGCAGAAATAATATTGTACAATAATATTGTTTTTAGGAAGTGTATGGTTCAATGAATTATATAAGTCAAATATGCTTCGACGATGATACGCAAAGATATAGGTAATCAGACTTTGAAGCAGATTGTCCTATAGCAGATCCAAATACATTTTGGCATCCATAATGCAGTCGATGAAAACAAGGTTTCCGACTCCTGAGGCTGCCATACAGGCCCAAACCATAATATTCCCAAACCTCCTATATAATAGGAGGATCAGACTTTCTATGGATTCTAATTTGGGCAAGCGTATACGATCTGCCAAATTTCAGAAGGATCGGCCGTCTATATCCTATAGCTGCCATATAACTGATTGATCGGAAATGCCCTAACTTCGTTGTTTTTCAAGTTAGAAGGATGGGAGTTTCAATGTATTCCTCTTTGGGCAAAATAATTCGATATGCCAGATTTCATAAGGATTGGCCAACTATATACGATCCGCTGTATATCTTATAATATAAAAGATGCGTGTTGCCACCTAGCGGACTGCGACTCAACTGCAAGGGTATATCAGCTTCGGCTCCGCCCGAAGTTAGCTTTCCTTTCTTGTTTTTTTTCTTAATATTTAAAAATTGTATGTTAAAGAAAGTGAATATATTTAAAAACCCTTTCTATCGAAGTATTGTATGTAAAGTTACATAGGTGCATTGGCGTTAAAGTAAAGCGTTTTTAAAGTCTTTTTAATTTTGTAAGGAAACCTTAACCTTAAGTAATTTAAGGGGGCATGCGCACTTGGAGGGCCAAAAAATAGGCATTTTTTCCGAATTTTTTTCTCGTAAACTATTGAATTTTTTTGAAATATCGTTTTATTATGTGAAAGTACATTATTTTAACTTAAATTTGAAAAAAAAAAGTAGAAAATATTTAGGGGTTTTAAAGTTATGCCCCGTCGAAGTGAGGTCCATCCGAAAAAGGCGAGTTGCGGTGACCAACACTGTGAAAAACTGGATAGTCTGAAGTCAAAAAATGAAACGGATTTACATTTATTAAAAGTAAATCTAGTACTTAATCGAAGGATATTAAAAAAAAAAAATATTTGACAAAATGGCGACCTTTCAAAGTTTAAAAATCGTTTTTCGTCAAAAAAATCGGTAGTTTTTCAGCTGTAAAAAAAAAAGTTTTGCATAAAAAAAAAAATCCTTCGATTAAGTACTAGATTATTATGTAATAAAAGAGCATGCTAAATTTCAAGACAATCGGGTCACTAGTTTTCGAGTAAGAGTGGTCACCGACTTTGAAAACGTAGTTTTGAGAAAATCGTGTTTAAAGTTTCAACTCACCATTACGCTTACCGGACGCCCCTCCCTTTAAACATGTGTATCTCACTGAATTTTCACCGGATCATTTCAAAATTTTGTGGACACATTTCTAAATGTATATACTTTAAGAAAATGCAAAAAAAAAAAATTCGATTTTTTGAAATTTACAAGTGCGCATGCCCCCTTAAAAAAAAAATCGTAGAACAAGTGTTGCTTCCCAGCAGTACTGAAATTCCTGGCCCCGACTTTTCCGGCCCGAATGTCAAATTTCGTTCGAAAAACAAAAACAATTCAATAAGGTTTGCTCTTCGAACGTTAAAACAAAGTAGGAAAACTAATTCTGCCGGCCCTCTGCTGCTGCTAGAGTTCAAAATTATGCATATTCGATATTAGTTATTAATCACTAATATTTTCTAGTTATTCTAAATATTTTCCGCAGAAAACTTTCAACCCATGGTTCAATGATTAAGGTATCTGCCTGTTAATCGTTCGATAAGGTCGATTAGGTTCGAATCCCAGGGTGAGTAATTATTAAATATAGTTTTCAATATTAATAATGTAATGTAACTTAACATATTAATTTAGTTTACAACATAAATTAACAGCAATTTTTAAGGAATTCATAAAAAATAATGATTATCAAATTAGAAGATTGATTGTAAGGGGAAATTTTGGGTCATGAATGCGACCTGATTTAGCCACGATTTTCAGCGCGGATTCATGCTTTCTTTTCGGGCCTGATTCCGCTCTGAAATTCAGGTCAGGGGCGATTTCGAGACAATTTTTACGCCGGAATCCGGATTCGAAATCCGGACGGATTCAGGGCTGATTCATGCCTGAAATCGAATTCCGGGCCGAGAGGACATTTTCAAAAATTTCAGTACAAAATTCCGGGCCGCTTGTTCTAGCTTTCCGGTTGGATTCCGGGGTGATCCGGGCGGATCCAGGGTGAATCCAGGGTGATTCCGGGGCGATTGGTACTGCTGGGTTATGTTAAAGTTACAAACACACTCAAATTTTTTCAAAATTAAAAAAAAACAGGGCAAGCGTGACTTTTTTTTTGAGCATAATTTGAGAAACATCTTCATTTGGGAAATTCTTTAAAAATTGTTTTCGTGAAGAATAACTTTTGGAAGAAATGTCGGATCGGTATGGTTAAGGTACTTACTATTTTCAATTTGTGTATATACATTTTATTTCCCAAGCCAAAGTATTTTTGGCAAATGTTTGGATAAAATCCATCTAATGAAAACAATATCTTTCATTTGGTATATCATTCATTCAGATTGAAAGTACCGCAAATTTTGTTTTCTTCGGATATATTTATATATTGTCTTCACGCGCTTATTACAAGCTACTACCCCAACCGTAAAATGTTAATATTAACACTCTGCTAAGAGCACGGCTGTGAAGTCAACTGTTATCATAGCGCGTTCATTTAATTGCAAATTTTTTGTGTGATCTTTGAGATTAAAATTTCCAGTGAATAAACGCATAATTACAAAAAATTACAAAAGTCTAAAAACAATCTGATTTGTCGAATTTCATAAGGATCGGCCGACTATATACGATCCACTATATATCTAATAATATTAGATGCGTGGCGCCACATAGCGGACTGCGACTGAACTGCAAGGGTATATCAACTTCGGCTCCGTCCGTCCTTTTTTGTTTTGAATAAAATTCGTTGTTGAACAACTTACGTGTGTTTTATTTAATATGGATAGAAGAAAAAGTCACTAGTTACATAATTGCTAATAATATTGTGGGAACCGGCAGCGAGATGCTAAGCCAGCATTAATATCTTTCAAGAGAGCGGCGCTCTCCTCTCTATGACTCTCTCTCTATTCTTAGTTGTATCGAGTTTAGTTTTAAGTTGGCACTCGTGGCGATCAGAGAGTGCAAATAAAGAACATTGTCAAAAGCCTAATTGTGCGTTTAAATTAATGGAAGCGGTGCAGTGTTACATTGGCGACGAGGTAAACTAAATGGAATTTAAATTAAAGCAGTTAAAGTTAATTATAACCACGATAAAAATTGGATAAGATCGATCAGGAATCGACCACGTTTTTTTTTTTTTTTAAAAAAAAAAAGAAAAAGAAAGAAGAAGTGAAACGAAACCGTTAGTTTTGCACCGCCTGCTCCGTTTGGTTCCATTGGATTGAGAGAATGAAAAACAAAGGGGAAGGCGAGAAGGTGCTAAACGAAGCTAAAGGACAATTTTGAGGAAAAGAGGAAAGGAGAAAAAAAAAAAGGAAAGAGATAATATTCAGCAAAGGTTGAATAAGGTTGAAACGAATAAATAATTATCTGACAAAGGTCAGAGGGAGAGCGCCCAAACTGAAAAAAAAAGTCAAGAGAGAAACAGAACACTATCTGACAGTGGTCAGAGGGAGAGCCCCAAAAACAAAAAAAAAAAAAAAAAAAAAAAAAAAAAAAATACCTAACNAGAGAGAGACCCAAAAAAAAAAAAAAAAACAGAAAATATGATATATATATAAAATAAGATATATATACCCATGAAATAAATAGATAGAATAGGCTCGACAGAAGCATATAAGAAAAAAAAAATAATATTTGTTTTGTCCTCGTTGTTCTCAGGTGCAGCATTAGTTGTGATGGCTGAAAACATTATAAAACCCTTCTTATGTGAGAATTTGGAAAAGTCCGTTCTTCGTAGAGAATGGGAGAACTGGCTTCGAGCTTTCCAAATATATTTGGAGGTGGATGAGATCAAGTCCACTACAAGGAAGAGAACGAAGTTGCTGCATTTAGGTGGCATACAATTGCAAACGGTTGCGTATGCACTTCCGGGGGCTATAGTAGAATATGATGAAGAAGAGGATAATGATGTTTTTGCTACACTAGTCGATAAATTGACAATATACTTCTCACCAAAACAAAATTCGACGTTTGAGCGACACCTGTTTAGGAAAATATCACCTGACGAAGGAGAGGATTTTGGCAAGTTCATCTTGGAAAATATGTTTGAAAGATAAGATCATTGATACTTGGGCTAGTTCGGAATTAAAAAAGAAGTTGTTAGGAAAGGAACATACTTTAGGCGAAGTCATCGAAGCGTGCCAGGTCGACGAAGAGATCAGTAAGCAGTCCCAGTTAATGCTATCAAAGCCGGTCCCGGAGACTATTAACAAAATCTCAGACTGGAAAACGCGACAAAGTAATAATGGCGATTGTGGTAGATGTGGGAGGTCGGGTCATAAAGAGGATAGCCCTGCATGTCCCGCACGACTTAGTAAATGTAACCGATGCTCCCGTCTGGGCCATTTTGGCCGGAAATGCCGAACGGTTTTGAAACGTCCATACCCGCAATCGTATCATCGAAAGAACAATGAAAACGTAAAACGCAGGAATGTGCGCTGGATTAAAGACGAGAACCAATCGGACAAAAACACCGATCAAGAAAGCTGTTTTAAAATAAGCAGTGACAACGAACAGGAAGAATGGATAAAATGCCGGATCGGAGGCGAAGAGGTTGCCATGATAACACGTTGCGACAGCGATTAAACACTTGTGAAACGAGAT
>JAJJHT010022766.1:1145792-1176416 GCA_021223865.1 Drosophila pandora | reverse complement strand
GCTTATAACTTATATATATAATATATATATATAAGTATATATATCGGGCCTTATAAGAATTTCACCACCCAATCAATTTTCTAATCAAAAATTATGAATACAGCCCAAGCATCATGAAAAACAGCAAGGTTGTGCTATTTCCGATCATTGAGGTATATGACAGCTATAGTATATAGGATCCTTATGAAATTTTGTAGATTTGCAGATTGCAGATTGGATTAGGTTGCCCAAAATGGAATCCGTAGAAAGTCCCAACTTTAAAAACACCAAAGTTATGGCATTTACGATCAATCAGTTATATGACAGCTATAGGATATAGTCGACCGATCCCGGCCGTTCCGACTTATATACTACCTGCAAGGAAAAAAAGGATGTGTGCAAAGTTGAAACTCGATAGCTTTGAAACTGAGAGACTAGTTTGCGTAGAAACAGACAGACAGACAGACGGACAGACGGACATGCTCATATCGATTCAGGAGGTGATCCTGATCAAGAATATATATACTTTATAGGGTCGGAGATGTCTCCTTCACTGCGTTGCACACTTTTGACCAAAATTATAATACCCTCTGCAAGGGTATAAAGATGGGACTTGGTACAGATTCTATTTTGGACAAAATAATTCAATATGCCAAATTTCATAAGGATCGGCCGACTATATACGATCCGCTTTATATCTAATAATATAATGCGTGGCGCAACCTAACGGACTGCGACTCAACTGCAAGGGTATATCAACTTCGGCTCCGCCCGAAGTAAGCTTTCCTTTCTTGTTTTTTCTTACGATTTAAAAATTTGATTTTAAATATGCTATATATGTAGGTGTGTGTGTGTACAATTTTGTACTTACCCAGCAGTACTAATCGCCCCGGAATCACCCTGGATTCACCCTGGATCCGCCCGGATCACCCCGGAATCCAACTGGAAAGCTAGAACAAGCGGCCCGGAATTTTGTACTGAAATTTTTGAAAATGTCCTCTCGGCCCGGAATTCGATAGTAACTAATGCTATAGCATTAGCATTTTTTCGTCACCAAAATTGATATCAGATATTTTGGGTTTCGCATGCAGGTTCGGCACCGGTATTTTACCTCGTCAAGAGGTTTTTTTATATGATAAAAATAGCTTCTGTGAAAAAGAGTTTACTCTATCAAGCATTTTAATCTTCTAGGGCCTCGAAGTAAGTTTTATGGCAAGTGGAATAGGAGATAGACTCACGTGTACCGGGTGCCACTTAACTTTGAAAGGGACGCACAGTGGGCCCGATGCGTGAGATAGCGCTTAATAATTAATAAAATGCCTAAACGATAACATATTTTCATAAAATTTTTTTAACTTGCTGTTTTTTATTACAAATAAAAGTGCAGTTTAAAGTTGTATCATAATTCATAATTGTATCATAATAATACTATTTTATATCGATTCCTTACATATAACCCATATAAAATAATCTCAAAGTTAATAAACTCGTTGGTTTGTGTCAAAAAACTTAAGTTCTAAATGAAAGTTGCTTTGCATTGTATTTGAAAAATGTGCTTTATCTATGCACCCGAAACATATGAATTTTTTGAATGATTCCTTCAGACATCCTTCTTGACTCAGGGATTATAATTGAAAAAGAAAAAAAGCGTTGCAACCATACCTGGCGATTTGGTAATTGGAATATAATAATATTTTTGAGCAAAAGGCAATTTAAATTTATTCAACACCAGTCCACTGTGGGACACTGACCGGAAAACCAATGGAACAGTAGGGTCGATGAAATTTTTTTTTGGACAAAGGCGCTGGAGGAATTGACAAACGCACTTAAATCATGAACAGTAAGTGATTTTGGGAACTTCGCTTATCGTAGAAAAACCACTTAAATAACAAACCACTTAGCAAACAGTTCATTTATGTACGTGAGCCGCTGGGAGCCAATTTTGGAATATTTTGAAATATTATGGCACGGCAAATGACAGATGATTTAAAAAAAAAAATTTTTTTTTTAAATATAGTATTTGTAAATACATTTTGAGTATTAAACGCCTGAGTGAACGGAAACGTTTCCTTCTACCCGTTACATACATTCACACAAATACAATATACCCTTGTACTCTACGAGTATCGGGTATAAAAATCAAATTCGAAACAATCTTAAACTGTGTGGCCGCAGAGTCTCTCTTATAGTTTCCGAGATCCAAGAGTTTCTAGTAAAAGCTTTATGTTGGAGATTGCTCGCTTTTAAATACATTTTTAATAATACCACAAAAATTATTTTTGTATAAAACCAAAAATATTGAATTTTTGTAGCCCCTGTTAAATTTTGAAGTATGTAAACATGTATTTATTTTAAGCTAATCCATAAAACATACAACCTTAGATGTTACAACAGCAAAATATATGAAATGGCGAAGATTAGGGCAATGAGTTCTTTAAGTACACTGCTGATCTTGGGTAAGACGCACTCAGTTTTCCACACAAATTTAATTTATATGTTTTATTTTAATGATTATTGGAAAAAAGTTAATATGCAAAAATCTTGGTTATTTAATAATACTTCAATTATAATATTCAAAATTATATAAAACAAGAAAGGAAAGCTAACTTCGGGCGGAGCCGAAGTTGATATACCCTTGCAGTTGAGTCGCAGTCCGCTAGGTGGCGCCACGCATCTTATATTATTAGATATATAGCAGATCGTATATAGTCTGCCGATCCTTATGAAATTTGGCAAATCAGATTATTTTGTCCAAAATAGAATCTGTACCAAGTCCCATCTTTCTAACTTAAAAAACACCAAAGTTATGCCAATTCCGATCGTTGTATGACAGCTATAGGATATAATCAGCCTTATGAAATTTTGTACATAAGATATTTTGGTCAAATATAACATGTGTGGAAAGTCTCAACTCTCTAACTTAAAAAACACCAATGTTATGGCATTTCCGATCAATCAGTTATATGGCAGCTATAGGATATAGTCGACCGATCCCGGCCGTTCCGACTTATATACTACCTGCAAGGAAAAAAAGGATGTGTGCAAAGTTTCAACTCGATAGCTCCAAAACTGAGAGACTAGTTTGCGTAGAAACCGACAGACAGACAGACGGACATGCTCATATCGATTCAGGAGGTGGTCCTGATCAAGAATATATATACTTTATAGGGTCGGAGATGTCTCCTTCACGGACAGACAGACAGACGGACAGACGGACAGACAGACGGACATGCTTATATCGATTCAGGAGGTGATCCTGATCAAGAATATATATACTTTATAGGGTCGGAGATGTCTCCTTCACTGCGTTGCACACTTTTGACCAAAATTATAATACCCTCTGCAAGGGTATAAAAAAAAACATTTCAGTAATAAGTACTGCCTCCTTTGTTAGTAATAACTTCATATATCCGGTCCTTCATAGAATAATACAGGGGATCTATGTATTTCAACGAAATCTCGCTCCAAGCACGTTTAATAGCTGCAGTTAATGTTTCCTTAACTTCGTATTGCTTTCCTCCTTCGTATATCTTCCTCGTTAGCCAGCCCCAAACATTTTCAATTACGTTAAGATCTGGAGAATATGGTGGCCAGGTCATGATATTAACATTTTGACTCGAAATAAACGACTTTACTAGTCGAGCGTTATGAATAGGAGCATTGTCTTGTTGAAAAATCCAAGGAATTGGTCCAAAAAGAGTATTTAATTTTGGAAATACGGACTCCAACAATGTTTTGAAGCAATCGCTTTCCATCTTCTGATCGATAAAAATCAAGTCAATTGTTCCATAAATCGTGATGGCACCCCACACCATTACTCCCCCGTCTTCGACTGTGGTGGCGACTTAAATATATCTCATCTTTTCGCAAATCGTGATAATAATATTGAAAACCATCGGGGCCATCTAAATTAAAACGTTTTTCATCAGTAAAAACAACAGAACGCCAATAATTAAGGCGAGTGTCTGTTCGAACATTCCACGTCATGTATTCCTTCGCGAATTGAAGCCGTTTTTCTTTGCGTATTGCATTCAGAGGAGGTTTTTTCTTGATTTTTAGACGTTTTAGGTGTTCTGAATTTCTGATTATACGCTTAACAGCTGAAAGGCTTGCTTTTACTCCGGCTAATTCCTTAATGTTAGCTGCGGACTAGGTCGAATTTGATGCAATTCTAACAATTTTGCGAGCTGCTTGTTCAGATAGTGCACTTTTTATACCCTTGCAGAGGGTATTATAATTTTGGTCAAAAGTGTGAAACGCAGTGAAGGAGACATCTTCGACCCTATAAAGTATATATATTCTTGATCAGGATCACCTCCTGAGTCGATATGAGCATGTCCGTCTGTCCGTCTGTCTGTCGGTTTCTACGCAAACTAGTCTCTCAGTTTTAGAGCTATCGAGTTGAAACTTTGCACACATCCTTCTTTCCTTTGCAGGCAGTATATAAGTCGGAACGGCCGGGATCGGTCGACTATATCCTATAGCTGCCATATAACTGATTGATCGAAAATGCCATAACTTTGGTGTTTTTTAAGTTAGAGGGTTGGGACTTTCCGCACATGTTATATTTGACCAACATATCTTATGTACAAAATTTCATAAGGATCGGCCGACTATATCCTATAGCTGTCATAGAACGATCGAAATTGGCATAACTTTGGCGTTTTTTAAGTTAGAAAGATGGGATTTGGTACAGGATGGGACTTTCTGTGCTTTCTAATATGGGTCAACTTATATGATCTGCCAAATTCCATAAGGATCGGCCGTCTATATCCTTTAGCTGCCATATAACTGATTGATCGGAAATGCCATAACTTGGTTGTTTTTCAAGTTAGAAGGATGGGATTCATAATGGATGCCTCTTTGGGCAAAATAATTTGATATGCCAAATTTAATTAAGATCGGCCAACTATATACGATCCGCTATATATCTAATTTTATAAGAAGCGTGGCGCCACCTAGCGGACTGCGACTCATCTGCAAGGGTATATAAACTTCGGCTCCGCCCGAAGTTAGCTTTCCTTTCTTGTTTTTCCTTTGAAGTTGTTTCCATATTCCCCTGGATCTTTTAAATATCTATCAACAGTCCTGGAGCTGCGCTTTATCTTTTTGGCAATGTTTCGATTGGACAGGCCTTGCGAGTGAAAACAAGATAGGAAAGCTAACTTCGGGCGGAGCCGAAGTTTATATACCCTTGCAGTTCAGTCGCAGTCCGCTAGGTGGCGCCACGCATCTTATATTATTAGATATGTAGCGGATCGTATATAGTCGGCCGATCCTTATGAAAATTGGCAGATCAGATTGTTTTTCCCAAAATAGAATCTGTGCCAAATCCCATCTTTCTAACTTAAAAAACACCAAAGTTATGCCAATTTCGATCGTTGTATGGCAGCTATAGGATATAGTCGGCCAATCCTTATGAAATTTTGTACATAAGATATATTGGTCAAACGTAACATGTGTGGAAAGTCCCAACTCTCTAACTTAAAAAACACCAAAGTTATGGCATTTCCGATTAATCAGTTATATGGCAGCTATAGGATATATTGGACCGATCCCGGCCGTTCCGACTTATATACTGCCTGCAACAGAAAGAAGGGTGTGTGCAAAGTTTCAACTCGATAGCTTTAAAACTGAGAGACTAGTTTGCGTAGAAACAGACAGACGGACAGACGGACAGACGGACCGACGGACAGACGGACAGACGGACAGACGGACATGCTCATATCGACTCAGGAGGTGATCCTGATCAAGAATATATATACTTTATAGGGTCGGAGATGTCTCCTTCACTGCGTTGCACACTTTTGACCAAAATTATAATACCCTCTGCAAGGGTATAAAAATCTACTTTTTGACGTTCTAATAGCTCATAACACAAGCTTTCCCCATTTTTTATACCCTTTCAGAGGGTATTATAAATTTGGTCAAAAGTGTGCAACGCGGTGAAGGAGACATCTCCGACCATATAAAGTATATATATTCTTGATCAGGATCACCTCCTGAGTCGATATGAGCATGTCCGTCTGTCTGTCTGTCTGTCTGTTGGTTTCTACGCAAACTTGTCTCTCAGTTTTGGAGCTATCGAGCTGAAACTTTGCACACATCCTTTTTTTCCTTGCAGTTAGTATATAAGTCGGAACGGCCGGGATCGGTCGAACATATCCTATAGCTGCCATATAACTGATTGATCGGAAATGCCATAACTTTGGTGTTTTTTATGTTAGAGGGTTGAGACTTTCCACACATTTGTTATATTTGTTATATTTGACCAAAATATCTTATGTACAAAATTTCATAAGGATTGGCCGACTATATCCTATAGCTGTCATAGAACGATCAGTATTGGCATAACTTTGGTGTTTTTTTAAGTTAGAAAGATGGAACTTTCTACAGATTCTATTTTGGACAAAATAATCTGATATGCCAAATTTCATAAGGATCGGCCGACTTTATACGATCCGCTATATATCTAATAATATAAGATGCGTGGCGCCACCTAGCGGACTGCGACTGAACTGCAAGGGTATATAAACTTCGGCTCCGCCCGAAGTTAGCTTTCCTTTCTTGTTAATGCCTTCTTTAATGATAAAAATTTATCCGCAGAAGGTACCCTTGCTGTTCAGTAGCATTTAATTAAGTTCAGTAGCAATCAATTTTAAAACTATTCGGCCTCAAACTTCCACACATCCTATTCTCTGCACACAGTATATAAGTCGGAGAGTATTGGTTGACTATATGCTATAGCTGGCAGATTGATTGATCGGAAATGTGCTCGGAAATCGGAAATGATCGGAAAACAACTTTGCTTAATTTTCATTTCTTGGGATAACGTATCCTTTTTTGTTTGGCATCCAATCTTCTTGGAACTAATGCCCTGCTAATGTATGTATGCCTTTTTATACCCTTGAAGAGGGTATTATAATTTTGGTCAAAAGTGTGCAACGCAGTGATGTCTCCTTCTCCGACCCTATAAAATATACATATTCTTGATCAGGATCACCTCCTAAGTCGATATGAGCATGTCCGTCTGTCTGTTTGTACGCAAACTAGTCTATCAGTTTTAAAGCTATCGAGTTTAAACTTTGCACACATCCTTCTTTTGTTTGCAGGCAGTATATAATCTTATATACACTGTATATATCGGAACGGCCGGGATCGGTCGATTATTGCCATATAACAGAACGATCGGAAATGGAAAAACCTTAACATTTTTAAAGATGATTGGGGGCTGCTTTCAATATTTTTATTAGAAAATTGTTTTGAGGGACAAATTCTCATAAGGATCGGAAAACTATATACGTTTTGATATATATATAATAATATAAGCAGCTTTTTAACTGCAAGGGTATATCAACTTCGGCTTTGCCCGAAGTAAGCATTACTTTCTCTTTATTTCATCAAAATGTATATCAGATTTCACAACTATTTGTTACTAATACTATGCATTAAAATGATAATAACGTTTCTACGTTTTCTACGACTATCCATAAATATGAAACTTTTATGTAAGATGTATTAAGAGACAAGTAGGTAAGACATATGCCGGGAATACGATAGCATAATAATTTTTGTATTGTTTCCCCAAAAACTAATGCACCGAACTGGCACGAAAATAACCATACATTTTGAAGTACTATTTCCAGGAGTATTTATTGATTTGCTATTATACGTTGTATATATTTTTATATTTTTTTCAGGAAAAGAATGCTATTTTCTGTTTAAATTTCCGGTGCCGAGTAAACTCCCCATTCCGACACATTCAACGACACTCGAAAAATTAAGAAAACAGTTTCAGAAACTACTCAAGCCGAAACACAAGTAGGGTAAATTGATGTTAAGTATAAGAATTTTTGCAAGGGCATTTGTTTTCCCTCAGGCGTTAAGTTAACAACTGCGTTTAATGTTAAGCTGGTGCAACAACAGTGCAAAATGCATAAACTACATGGTTGACTTCTAGCCGCCAGATATTATGGCTATTTGCATTCGCACATTACACATTTTACACTGTCAGTTATCGTGTCTTCACCCAATACGCGTATTCTTCACATGTGTTTGTGTCAAGCGGTTCCAAGTAACAACATATGCACAGTAAGAAACGAATATCAACAAAAGTACTCAAAACAAGAAAACAAATATAATCTCGGGCAAAGCCGAAGTTGATATACCCTTGTAGTTATGTATTATCACAGCGCATGCCCCATCTTGTATCATAGCTAGGGCGTGAAGACACTATATATAGCCTAAGAATTAAGCATTTTTTGTGTTCGTTCAATCTGAATGAATACATTTCATTACATGGATTTTATGCAAAAATTTGCCAAAAGTACTTTGGCTTGGGAGAAATAAGCGTAAATTTATAACACTTTTAATTGACTTAATTGGAGATAGGGGGGACATCACACAAAAAATTTACACAAGATTCTGATCGAAAATACGCATCGATTGGTACCTCAACCATCACGATCCGTCAAAAGTTCCCTCAAAAGTTATTCAGGAAAAACTTTTAAGTAATTTCACTAATGAAGATGTTTCAAATTTTTCTACGAAAAAAGTCCCGTCCCCGTTTCCCTTAATCTTCCTATTAAAATTTTCAACAAAGTTGAGTGTCTTTATTACTAAAATATAATAAATTTTTGTTCTACGATTTTCGTAAAATTATTTAATGTTTTCTTAAAAAATTAAAAAGACTCTTAAGCTTAAAAAACGCTTTACTTTACAACAAATGCACATAACTTCACATGCTATGCTTCGATAAAAAGTTTTTCGAAATCGTAAGAAAAAAAATGCACTGAAAAGAAATTTTCAAACATTTTTTTTTTAAATTGGCTCTAACGAATATGGATGCAATATGGATGCATATACCCTGCAGCTGCGGAAGTAGTCGTTGTAGGGTGAATTCATTCGCCTAGCATTTGTGCCAACTAGCCATTGCCCCGTGATGACTTATAGCCGTGCTGATTCGGGTTCGTTGCATCTTAAGTAGTTGTGATGTTCTTTTGTTTGAGATTTTGGTCCAGAGTTGGCGGGCCAGCCGGCAATTGGGAAAGGATTCCCAGCTGAGCTGGTTTTCCTTTTTGTTGGCTTCTCTAAGTTGAAGCTTGTAAGAGCTCCCTTTGACCAAGGACCCAGATGAGGCTTATGTCATACTGGTTTGTCATCTCTTGAAAAGATGACCTGCAGTCTGAGACTGTTTTGGAGTTTCTGGTGATCGAACTGATCGATTTTATAGCCGCTTGGCTACCACTGGATATATTGACTTCTCTTAGTGTAGAGTTACATATGTGTGTTTAGGTATTTTAGCGCTTCTCCCATAGCTATCACTTCAGCTTGAAATACGTTGCAGTGATTGGGTAGTCTGAAAAATGCTTTAATGCCTAGTTGTTCGGAGTATATTCCTCTTCCTACTTTATTGTTTAGTTTTGAGCCATCAATATAGAAGCTTAGTGCGTTCTCAGGGCCTGGAATTTGATCCTTCCACTCCTCTCTATTTGGAATGAGGCTCTAGAAAGGTGTTTGTCGGTACTCCCTAGGAGTACAGTAGTCTGTACTGCTGGGAATGAGAGGGTCGTTCTAAAACGATCCCTTTTTTCCAAACCGCATAATTATGACAGGTATATCCCCATGACAGGTATAAGTTGAAAATTTTCCAAAAAAGACGTGTTAGACTTTTTAAGCAATACAAATTAGATGATGTATTTTTCTTAACATAAACCTTCTTAATATTATACTTCCAATGTTCAAATTGCAAGAACCTACAAATTATTTAAGTTTTAAGCGATGGACATTGATTTATTTGTAAAATTTGTAAGCTTTAAGATGTGGGCCATGATGGGCATATAGTTTTTTGTTAATTTTTTAAGTTTTAAGGGATGGGCAATGATGGAAATCAATTTTATTTTTTAATTTATATGTTTTAGGCTATGGGCCATGATGGTCATCTTTTGGATTTTTAATTTCTTTATTTTTAAGACTATGAGAGTCAAGTATCTCGAAAAGTAAATGTTATTTTAAAATTTTAAAAGATGGTCATTGTTTATCCCACTAATGGAAAACGAATTCAGTTATTTTTTTTTGAAATTTTTTTTTTACCTGGCCAAAAAACGACCAAAACTAAAAACTTTAATATTTTAAAAACTAAAAGTTTTTTCAAAATTCTAAAAGATGACCATTTGTGGTCAATTCCGTTTATTTCGATATTGAAAAAAAAAATTCAAAACGTCGATTTTGAAATTTTTAAAAAATGTTTAACTATTTTAAATTCTAAATAATTTCAAAACGGTAGGAGGTCATTTGAAAATATTGATTTCAGTAGTTTTTTTTTTTGAAATTTTGTTTTACCTGTGAACAAAATGAGCTAAACTGAACACTTAAATATTTCAAAAACTAAAAGTTTTTTCAAAATTCTAAAAGATGACCATTGGTGGACATTTTGGTTTATTTCGATTTCAAAAAAAAAAATTGAAAAAGTCAAATTTTAAAAATTTCGAAAATTTTTCGAAAATTTTCATTTTTGAATATTTTTCAAACGGGAGGTGGTCATTTCAAAATATTGATGGTCATTTGATGGGCAATCGATTGCACCCTTTTTTTCCAAAAAATTTCATTTCACCCGACCCAACTTCTCGTAGCTTCATGGTGGCGGTAGTGGGCGGCTTACCACTGATCCGCTACGGTTCGGATGTTTATTTACGCTGTTTATTTGCGAGGAGGATCCCCGGGGAGGGTCCTGCTATGGGATCCTTCGCTTTATTCACACCTTAACTGGGAAGGACATTTGCTATCCGCAACCTGTGACCCGTTCGGTAGACCTAAGCTAGGCATCCTAGGAGGCATCTCACAACTCTTCGGACCGAAGTTTGCGAATATAGAAAACACAAAAATAAATAGAAGTAATGCGTTTAATTTATTTTAGTTAAATAATAAGTTCTTTGTTAAAAACTGGCCCCTGGCCGCGACTGCACGACAAAAAAATTAATCCCCAAACAATTCGCAAACAGCTGATGGGGCTTTGCACTGCTAGCGGCCAGTGCAAAGCGATCGACTATATCCTATAGCTGCCATAGAACTGATTGATCGGAAATACCATAACTTTTGTTTTTTTTAAGTTAGAGGGTTGTAACTTTCCGCACATGTTATATTTGGCCAAATATCTTATCTAAAAAATTTCCTATAGCTGCCATAGAGGGATCAGAATTGGCATAACCTTGGTGTTTTTTAAGTTTCCACGATTTTTATTAAAAAATTGATTTGATGGTGAAATTCTCATAAGGATCTATACTATATACGATCCAACCAACTATATATGTACAATCCGATATATATAATAATATAACCTGCTTTTTTTTATTTAATGCACGGAAACATGTATTACATACATACATATGCGTATGTAAAACTTGTGCACAACATATTTATATGTAGCAATACGTATATGTTTGTGTGTATGGTTATACAAAATTGTATTAAAGGCCTATAGGTCTAAAAATGCGGTTGATGAGGCTTTGGGGTTCTGTGAGAGGAGAAGATATGACGAAATGACCGTGACTACCGCCTTTGAGTCTGTTCGCTTGATGACGGGGGAAGACGAAGGAAATGGAGTGTCCCGAGCTGAGGTCAAGGGCGAATGCGAGCATTTTAGTACCCAAATATCCAAAGACGATGCTCGTGGTTGTTTTGTGTTTGTTGAGCCTGATGTTTTCGTCCGATTGAACTAAAATTGGATTCCCTTTGTTTGGGGCCAGACAAGGCCACAAAAAAAAAGTTGAGACCGGAAAAAGAATAAAAAAAAGTTTGATCCAAAAATTACTCTAATTTCCTCAAAACGGCACAAAAGCAATAGCTTCGGATGTGGGTTAAGTAACAAAACGACATCGGTACCATCTTATGCGTTGTTCGAAAATTAATCATTACAATTTATAAAAAAATATAAAAAATGAAAATACAGAGTCATCGCCAGAGTCGTTGTAAAGTTATCTTTTATATACACTATGTGAATGGTGTATGGTGGGTACATATGTTAGGTATAGAAGTAATATTTTTTTCTATAATTTAGAAATCTATTCCACAAGTGATATTCAACCAACAAGCCTGCAGAAAAAAATTTTCAAAATAGAGCTTAGTTAATTAATTCAGAGAATATTCATTATTACTTTGCCATTTCAGTTAAATCTTTTGTGCATATAGAAATTAAAATGAGCATGTTTTGTTTTGCTTAAGAATGGAGAAAACGGGGGAAATAAAATGATTAATCAGTTTCGACGAATCAACGCAGTGCTAAAAATTCCAATTTGGTGTGGGTCCCACACCGTCCTAACCAAAATTTTAGGTTTGCGTGGGGCCATCTGCGAGGGTCAGTTATGAAGGATGATACCAGAATTCATAATGGGAAATTGGAGAACTCAGGAATAATTTTCATCGGAACATCATAATAAATTAACGAATAAAACTTTGGCAGCCAAATGGATTTGTCGATGCTTAAGGATATGTTAAAGAGTATAAGAATTTTCAATCAAATAAAGACTTATTGGCTATCGTTTTTTCTTTCTTTTCTGTTCTTTTCTACAGATGGTCGAATCAAACTGATTTTTATTTTTAATTGTTGCACAACTTATAAATGTATCAATTCTAAAAAAAAATATTAAAAAAAAAATATTGCGGTTGGTAAAAAAAGGAAAAAACAAATTAGCACAGAATCATTTTTCCCAAGACTACGGTACAAATGTTCCTTAGAGCTTAACAAAGCTGTCTTAACTTAAATTTAATATAAACAAATATATTTTTTTATTCCTAACTAACCAAACTAAATATATATCTAAACTTCAAATCCACCGCTTAAATAAAAAAAAATAAGTGGTTCATGAGAAATAAAACCCTGACACATCCGTCCTGTCCGGTTTGGGCCATTAAAAGATATCAAAGAAGACGCTGCAAAAGCTAATATTACCTTCAGATTGGCTTATAGAATGAACCTTAATGAAATTCAATTCAGAGTATGAACCAATCCGCCAGTGGGTGTTTCCTTCTGGCTGTAAAGTCAAAAAGTGGCATCCAAAATCCAGACAGATAGGTGGACACAATATTTTTTTTTAATTTTTTAACCACTATCTCGTCTGCATCCTTTCCATACGTCTTTTGGTGGTATTATTATTATTGCCGGTTTTTTAAAGCTACTTCAGGTCCCTAAGCGCCGCCAACTCAGAATAATGCGATGATCGTTCCTCGCATTCACACGGCCAGACAAAAGACACCATCATGAACAGAGAGCGAGGACTTGAAAAAAAAAACACATCAGAACACGCAAATTGTCTGCCATCGAGGCCCAGGTTAAGCCGCGACTTTTTAACGAACTTGAAAAAAATCGATCATCGCACGCACTGTTTGAGTTCCCAAAACAAAAAAAAGAAAAAAAAAAACAAATTAGAGGCAGGGATTGAGTGAATTGGATGTACATATGTATGTATATCAAAGTTGCAAGTCAATCTCACGAATGAGGAGAAGATGAGAACAGGGGTTTTTTGTTTCTCGCTTGGTCGCCCAATGATATTTTATTTGAACATTCAAGAAACCGAATAGCACTAATCTAATGCATCTTCAAACTTAAAAAAAATTAATTCGTATTTTCATTGCTTAAAATATGGTTTTAAATCTATGTTCCCAGTTTGGAATAAAATTTTTTGCGTTAAAAATTAAATATTAATATCTAAAATATGTACGTACATACATACCTATGTAATGAGCGTTTAATTAGCGGATAATTTATAAACTTTTCCTACTCTTTCACTGGGGAAAGACTACACATTTTATTTATTGCATAACTTTAGACTTCGTTTTTCACCTATGTATGTATATACTTATTACCTATACTACATTTTGTTCCAAATTAAAAAAACTTCTCATAACTGTTGGATAAACTTATTTTAAACGTTAAGCATTTTTAATGGAAAATTTTATAATTCGTTATATAGTTATAACTTTTAAACTTAGGATCCGATGCGAACGCTCCCCATTTCCAAGTGTTAATGACGCATGAGTCAAATTATTCTTTAAATCAACAAAAATTCAAACACAAACAAAATGACGACGGAAAGAAATCATTTGTACTGTATATAAACGAGCTCTCGAAGAGATTTGTAACAATACATTCCAAACTGAACGAGGCATGAACCAAATGTCTACTTTTGGGCTAAAGAGCCGACTACCAGAATACCTTTAAGTGCTTTATATTTGTTTACTTTCAGCTAAATATTTACCTGACATCGAAATAAAAAATGTGTAGTACGCATCCAAATTTTATACATACATATATACATATGTATGTCCATACGTTGTTCACCCACCATTGAGACTGAATTCAATTTGTTATTCTGGGTAAGGGAGGTGATTAAATTAATTGTAGAGCTGCTGCCAATATACATACATACATATGTAAACATAATCCTTTTGTACACCTCATCTATTATGTCTGACCAGATTGCCATTTTCTGTTGCAACTCGAACGATTAATTTAATATTTTAATCTCTGACCCTATAAAATATATATTTTCTTCACCAGGATCACCTCCTGAATCGATATTAGTTGTTCGTCTGTCCTAAGTTTTTAAATGATCGATTTCAACCTCTGCACTCATCCTTAGTCGAACGGCCGAGATTAGTTGTCTTTATTTTATAGCTGTCAAATAACTCTTTGATCGGACTTTCAGTGGATTTGACTTTGATCCAAACAAAATCCGATATACCGAATTTCGTAAGGACTTAATAATAAAAGCTGCTACTAAACTGCTAGGTTATGTCAACCTTAGATCCGCCAGAATTTTTATTTCTTTTATTTTTATACCCTTGCAGAAGGTATTATAGTTTTGAACAAAAGTGTGCAACGCAGTGAGACAGGACTTAATCAGGATCACCTCCTGAGTCGATATGAGCATGTCTGTCTGTTTCTACGCAATCTATTCTCTCAGTTTTAAAGTTATCGAGTTTAAACTTTGCACACATCCTTCTTTTGTTTGCAGGCGTATATAAGTCGGAACGGCCGGGATCGGTCGACTATATCCCATTGCTGCCATATAACTGGTTGGTCGGAAATGCCATAACTTTGGTTAAAATATTTTATGCACAAAATTTCATAAGGATCGGCCGACTATATCCTATAGCTGCCATAGAACGATCGGAATTGGCATAAATTTGGTGTTTTTTAAATTAGTAAGATGGGACTTGGTACAGATTCCATTTTGAGCTTGGTACATTTCCCATTTTATATCCTATAGCAGCAATATAACTGAACGATCGGAAATGGCACAACCTTGCTATTTTTAACAAGAAAGGAAAGCTAACTTCGGGCGGTGCCGAAGTTGATATACCCTTGCAGTTCAGTCGCAGTCCGCTAGGTGGCGCCACCCATCTTATTTTATTAGATATATAGCGGATCGTTTATAGTCGGCCGATCCTTATGAAAATTGGCAGATCAGATTGTTTTACCCAAAATAGAATCTGTACCAAATCCCATCTTTCTAACTTAAAAAACACCAAAGTTATGCCAATTTCGATCGTTCTATGACAGCTATAGGATATAGTCGGCCGATCCTTATGAAATTTTGTACACAAGATATTTTGGTCAAATATAACATGTGTGGAAAGTCCCAACCCTGTAACTTAAAAAACACCAAAGTTATGGCATTTCCGATCAATCAGTTATATGGCAGCTATAGGATATAGTCGACCGATCCCGGCCGTTCCGACTTATATACTGCCTGCAAAGGAAAAAAGGATGTGTGCAAAGTTTGAACTCGATAGCTTTAAAACTGAGAGACTAGTTTGCGTAGAAACAGACAGACAGACAGACGGACAGACGGACAGACGGACAGACGGACAGACGGACATGCTCATATCGACTCAGGAGGTGATCCTGATCAAGAATATATATACTTTATAGGGTCGGAGATGTCTCCTTCACTGCGTTGCACACTTTTGACCAAAATTATAATACCCTCTGCAAGGGTATAAAAATGCTTGGGGCTGTTTCAAACATTTTTGTTAGAAAATGTATTTGATGGAGAAATTATCTTAAGGATAGGCCAACTATATACGATCCGATATATATATAATAATATAAGCTGCCTCCTAACCCCAAGGGTTATCAACTTCGGCTCCGCCCGAAGCTATTTTTCCTTTCTTGTTTTAAGTGGGTATGCGTACGAATGTCGCGTACGACATTAGAGAATTACCTATATGTATATAAAAATTGTATTATAAAAAATATATAAAAACTGCCACTCCCACTTTATGCCACTTCCCACACCATAAAATAAAGTTAAGTATCTTGTTTTGTTTTCAAGTTATTAATTTTGGCCAGAAGTGGTAAAATTTCCTATAGTGCGTATGTAAATATATTCGTGTGTCCATATGTATGTACCGTGTATGTACATATGTATAAATTCACGCACATATAGTATGATCATTGAAAGGGTAAAGCGAAAAGGCTCAGTGCTATCGACGATACTATTTGTGGAATTTTGTTTGTTTGGGCGTTTATTTGCTTTTGTATTATTGTTATTAGAGCACATTTTTCATCGTAATTCTTTCACATGAAATAGTAAAATAAAGACTACCAAAACGTTCCCCCATGTTTTTGTTGATTTTGAAATAAAGTTTTTATACTCTTGCTCAGGGTATTATATTTTAGCCAAAAAAAATGCTTTCACGCAGTGAAAAAGATATCGCCGAACTGTTCAGGTGCACCTCCTGATCAGCATATCCGTCTGCCTACTACGGACTTAGTCTCTTAGTTTTTAAGAACAAACGGTCGGGATCGTTTGACTATATTCTATAGAGGTTATATAAATAATTCAACCTAAATGCCATAACTTTTGTGTTATTTAAGTTAGAAGTGAGGTCTTTCTATGGATTAAATTTTTGGTCTACTAAACTAAGTACATCCAAAAAAAAATTTCAGCAGGATCGGTTAATTATATTATATAGCTTCCATATAACTGTACGATTTCATATAACATATTAATTTTTTTGCGGATGTTTGGGAATTTTTTTTAAATTTGTGTTATAAAAAATTATTTTTAGAATGAAATTATCATAAAGATCGGCCAAATATTATCCGATATAACTGTAAGGGTATATCAACTTCGGCTCCGTCCCAAATTAACTTCCCTTCCTTGTTTTCCATTGGTGCTGGTGCGTTTAGTTTCTGCATGTGTTTGATGACTGTGCGGCAATCGGTTCCAAAGGCCCATTGCACTATGGGAAATTTGGCCGATTTCATGGTATTTAGTCATTTTATCAAAGTTAAAATATTTGGCTTTTTTTATGGAAACATATTAAAAACATATGGCTCTATATGACTCCATATCAAAAATGTTAATTAACAGTGCACTGTTAAGGCTATTCACTGTTAAAGTCAGCTGTTTCAGCCAAAAAGCACGTACTTGCAAATTCGCATTATTTGGTGGTAACTTTGGAAGTGTGAAACTCGAAAGTGTAACAAGTTTTTAATTAAATTTTTAATGGACACCAATCACACTGGCTTGTATTATGTGTTGTGTGTACTAATATATCGATTTGTCTGTGTTTTACTAATCTTTAGCGATTTTTCTAAGTGTTCTCAAAGGTAATTCTTTTGCAAAAACATTTAACTTTACTTAGGTTTACAAAAAATATATGTCTGTGTATTGGTGTGCGTCCAAGTGCAAATTGTAGAGCTATTAATTCTGAATAAGACGCAATTTGTCTTAATGTGCACAAATCCGCACAATCTGCGTAGTTTCGTTTTTTAACAGGTAACTTCGAGTTTTCGAACGCAGAGCTCTATGAAGTATGGCGCACGGAAACGGACAATTCCGAGGATGAAATTGACGTTTTAGGTTTTATATCTGACAAAGAGCTTGAAAATGAAGATAATGTCTAATTTTTTCAGATAGCAATAATCTTTTCAATTGTATTTGTTTGAATAATTTTGCCTATCACCTTTTCAACTTTTGTATATGAATTTAACTTTTTTTTTTCGGAAAGGGAGGGCGGAACCTCGCCCATTTTTTTCAAAAACTATTTCTAATGTATTCCATAACAATAATAAAAAAACCGTTTACAAATGTCTTACTTAGTTAAAAAGTTATTTATTAATATTTCGTCAGGGAAGGGGCGGAGCCACGCCCATTTTTCTAAAAACATTCCTATCGGTGTCTATAACAATAATAAAAAAACCGTTTCAAAAAATCTTACTTAGTTTAAAAGTTATTAATTAATACCATGAAATCGGCCAAATTCCCCATAGTGCATTGTGTGTCGGTTTCGCGCTTTACCAACCCAATCATTTTATTTTTTGCCTACAATCAAACTAAATAGTACATTTAACAAGTAAGGAAAGCTAACTTCGGGCGGAGCCGAAGTTGATATACCCTTACAGTTATATCGCATAATATTTGGCCGATATTATTAAATATATAAATATAGGATCGTCAATCAATTTTCTAATAAAAATTTTAGACACAGCTCCAAGCATCTTTCAAAATAGCCAGGTTGTGCCATTTCCAATCGTTCAGATATATGGCTGGTATAGGATATAGTCGGCCGATCCTTATGAAATTTGGCAGATCGAATTAAACTGACAAAAATAGAATCTGTACTAAATCCCATTCTAACTTCAAAAACACCAAATTTACATACACCAATTCCGATCGCCCGATCCCTGCCGTTCCGACTTACATATACATATACTGCTTGCAAACAACAAAGGATGTGTGAAAAGTTTCAACTCGATAGCTTTAAAATTCATAGACTAGTTTGCGTAGAAACAGATATGGTCATATGTGTACATATGTATATGGGTAATTCTCTAATGTCGAACGCGACATTCGTACGCATTCCAACTGGAAAAAAACAATGTGCCTAGACTTTTTTTTATTTAAAAAAAAATGAATCTAATAGGTCTTGATAAGGTGTATAATTGGTGTAAATATTAACTTTGGAAGACTTTTGATTTTAGAATATTAAAAAAAAACTAGGGCTGTCGCACGCGACAAAAAACAGATGTTACTTTTTCATAAACCATTTCAAACGATGATTTTAGCGAAACCTGATGGAAAATTTGTCTGCAATCAATTTTAAAACGTTATTTATTATTTGATCTTAGTAATTCTTTTTGTTTCACTTAAAATTATTTAGTAGTTTTTTTTTAAATTCAATTTTATTCACTGTCGCACGCGACATTTCCTTCCATCATATTTTTTAAGTTGTTTTTGTACTTTTAAAATAATAAAACGTGAATTTGGAGATTCTAAGTTTAATAAGAATTAGTTTAGAGCTAAAAAAATAAATGTAGGTTTTAAACTTAACAAACAAGGAGAAAAATAATATAATTATATGTAATATAATAATATAATATTTTTTTATTTGGTGTCATTATTTCTTAAATTTTGTCTCCACCGTTTGCAGTTGACTTTATTATTATTTCCTTCATTCATCTGCATTAATAAAAAGCATATAAAAAATAAAAAAAAAAATAATTAAAAAAAAAAAATTTCGTACCATGTTGCACGCGACAAACTTAAAAAACGTTTATAACCGAATGCACTACTTATATTTCACAAATTTTTTTTTTACTTAAATATCCAATTTTATGTTTGGACCCAAGTTTTGATGGTCATTCGACAAGTTTCTTCGACGCACTGATAACAAATGTTCTTTTTCAATGTCGCACGCGACAATGAAATAAACTAATAATCTAATAAGAAATTCACAGTAATTAGCAATCGCATCGTTTCTTTTACATTATTGTTGTATTCTTTGGTTATTAGCCGATATTACAAATAGTGAATATCAATGCAGTTTAACTCTCTTTACGAAAATTATTTAAAACAAATCGTGCCGCTGAAATGCTAAAAACTAAACTTTCGCACATTTGAGACTTTGGATTAAAATATTTCGAAATGTGTTATAAGTGAATGTTAAATATTATTTAATTAGCTAAATTTAATAGGTTCCCTATAAAAATGTGTGAAAACAACATTCTTTTATTGACTTTGAATTTGTCGCGGTTGACCTTTCTGGAGAATTACCCATATGTATGGTATTTATTTACCCAGCAGTACTGAAATTCCTGGTCCCGACTTTTCCGGCCCGAATGTCAAATTTCGTTCGAAAAACAAAAACAATTCAATAAGGTTTGCTCTTCGAACGTTAAAACAAAGTAGGCGAACTAATTCTGCCGGCCATCTGCTGCTGCTAGAGTTCGAAATTATGCATATTCAATATTAGTTATTAATCACTAATATTTTCTAGGCATTCTAAATATTTTGCCCGGAAAACTTTCACCACATGGTTCAATGATTAAGGTATCTGCCTGTTAATCGTAAGGTCGTGCGCTCGAATCCAAGCGGCAAAGTCTTTATTATGAGTTGATTTTTGCTTACTTTCATTTTATTTTTATATCGCAGTCTCAAAATAAACTGTTATATTCAATATTTTTTTTAAAATGGGGATTTTTAATAATTGAGATTGTTTTAAAAATGCAAATTTGTAGAGCTATATTATAGTATGTCACCAACTACGCGCGATTCCTTGATAGCTTAGAGGCTTGCATGTCGGTCCAGTATACAAAAGTACTAAGGTTCGAATCCCAGGGTGAGTAATTATTAAATATAGTTTTCAATATTAATAATGTAATGTTACTTAACATATTAATTTAGTTTACAACATAAATTAACAGCAATTTTTAAGGAATTCATAAAAAATAATGATTATCAAATTAGAAGATTGTAAGGGGAAATTTTTTTCTTTAATTTTGGGTCATGAATGCGACCTGATTTAGCCACGATTTTCAGAGCGGAATCATGCTTTCTTTTCGGGCCTGATTCCGCTCTGAAATTCAGGTCAGGGGCGATTTCGAGACAATTTTCCCGCCGGAATCCGGATTCGAAATCCGGGCGGATTCTGGGCTGATCCATGCCTGAAATCGAATTCCGGGCCGAGAGAACATTTTCAAAAATTCCAGTACAAAATTCCGGGCCGCTTGTTCTAGATTTCCGAGTGGAAATTTTTACTGAAATTTTTGAAAATGTCCTCTCGGCCCGGAATTCGATTTCAGGCATGAATCAGCCCAGAATCCGCCCGGATTTCGAATCCGGATTCCGGTTCGAAATTCAGACCTGATTTTCAGAGCGGAATCAGGCCCGAAAAGAAAGCATGATTCCGCGCTGAAAATCGTGGCTAAATCAGGTCGCATTCATGACCCAAAATTAAAGAAAACAAGAAAGGAAAGCTAACTTCGGGCGGAGCCGAAGTTGATATACCCTTGCAGTTCAGTCGCAGTCCGCTAGGTGGCGCCACGCATCTTATATTATTAGATATATAGCAGATCGTATATAGTCGGCCGATCCTTATGAAATTTGGCAAATCAGATTCATTTGTCCAAAATAGAATCTGTACCAAGTCCCATCTTTCTAACTTAAAAAACACCAAAGTTATGCCAATTCCGATCGTTGTATGACAGCTATAGGATATAGTCAGCCGATCCTTATGAAATTTTGTACATAAGATATGTTAGTCAAATATAACATGTGTGGAAAGTCCCCTCTATCTTAAAAAACAACGAAGTTATGGCATTTCCGATCAATCAGTTATATGGCAGCTATAGGATATAGTCGGCCGATCCCGGCCATTCCGACTTATGTCCTGCAAGGAAAAGAAGGATGTGTGCAAAGTTTCAACTCGATAGCTTTAAAAGTGAGAGACTAGTTTGCGTAGAAACCGACAGACAGACGGACCGACGGACAGACGGACATGCTTATATCGACTCAGGAGGTGATCCTGATCAAGAATATATATACTTTATAGGGTCGGAGATGTCTCCATCACAGCGTTGCACACTTTTGACCAAAATTATAATACCCTCTGCAAGGGTATAATTAAAGTAAACAAAAATCATCCCATAATAAAGACTTTTCCGCTTGGAATCGAACCCACGACCTTACGATTAACAGGCAGATACCTTAATCATTGAACCATGTGGTGAAAGTTTTCCGGGCAAAATATTTAGAATGACTAGAAAATATTAGTGATTAATAACTAATGTCGAATATGCATAATTTCGAACTTTAGCAGCAGCAGAGGGCCGGCAGAATTAGTTCGCCTACTTTGTTTTGACGTTCGAAGAGCAAACCTTATTGAATTGTTTTTGTTTTTCGAACGAAATTTGACATTCGGGCCGGAAAAGTCGGGGCCAGGAATTTCAGTACTGCTGGGTAAATACAAATGGCTATGTATATCAACATATGTGTGTATGTAAATTCACTAGTCATCCATAGAGGTAATACATACGATATTTTTCACTCGTCCATCTTTGGCCGTGTACAAAATACTCAACTGTTAAGTATCAACAAAGTATAAATCTAAGATGCAAAGCAAAGTAAACTTATGAAAATATATACGACTTAGTTAGGTATTTCGAAATCGTACGCATTCAGAAACTGCTGCCTCGCCTCGGAATAGTCTTAAAACAAAATAGACAAAAAACCAAAATCCAAAATGTATACAAAAAAGTAAAAAATTACCATTAATATAGGGCAGCTCACCGACAGAATCCAAGTGCGAATGATGTGCAACACATGGCCCCACCGAATTCAATTCCTGCTAAGCTGATGCCGGCTACTGCTACCCTCGGCACGGTGGAAATCAAGGCAACGTATGTATATAAACCATGCACAGTGGAATATGTTCCTAATCTCCAAAAGAATTTTTAAAATTTTGTAACAAGTCTCGCCAACTATTAATGTGCAATTTACGTAAATGATGAACTGCATGCGCGAGAGGCGGCTGCTATATACATATAGCCGAAAAATTAATATTTTTCGGTATGAGTCCGATCCGAAATAATGACACAACAAGCGTTGTCATCACCGGTATTAAACCTCATCGAGAATTTTTTTTTTTAAATAAATATGAGTACTTCTTTTGAAATATGTTACGTTTAAGCTGTTCGTCAAAACTTATTTTTCACTCCTGTCTTTTCCCGACTTTGTATACTTCTTTCTTGAGGATATATTTTGGTCTAGCAAAGTTATACTTTAAACAAACTTTTTCATAATTTTGCCTTCTTGACTGAAAAAACGTAATTTAAATGTCTGTAACCTTGGGTCACAAAAAAATGTTCAACTATCCAAAAAGAAAAGCGATGCCATTTTATATTAAGAGATCCAAAATCAACGTTTAGATTCCATGGATATAAAAGTATGAATAAGAAAGTGTTAATTTGGCCCATAGTATCTTTTCTCGTGGTTTACTCGAATAGAAAGGCACTTTAATTTCCAAAAAAAACCATTCGTATCGTATTTTGTGAAGCAGTGCGCAAGTGTGTACAAAATGGATTAAAACCATTTCATCTTGAGACTTTCAAAAGCATAGAACAGTAGGTTGGTTGTCTTTAGAATTGAATAGCTGCGGATATAAACATTTACACTCCCAATACTCCCGTCGCCAATGAACATACATATGTATGTATTTATATGTAGGGAATTCTCCAGAAAGGTCAATCGTTACAAAAAAAAATAAAAGCTATCTTAGGGCGGAGACGAAAATTAAATATCGTTGATGTTAAATGGTTGTTTCTATTGAAATATATACATATGTATATTCAAAATTGCTAATTTTGGAAATATGTATTTCTCCGAAACGAAAATTTTGTAATATGTGTTTTAAAACAAGGCATTGCTGAAGCTTAAACGGTGTATAGCATATGTATGTACATATGTGCAGTTCAATGGATATACATACATATGTATGTACATATATACATATTACTTTAGCCTATTGTGAGATAAACAAAATAGTTTTCCTTTTCTTAAGGGATATGATTCCTTCACTGCTTTTAAGACTTTGACCAAAATTATAATAACCTCTGCAAGTGTATAAATATGTTAATTTACAAATTCCTTTAAAATATTTTATGAATCTTAATGGTTATCTTATGGTTGATTAAGGTTATTTTTATACCCTTGCAGAGGGTATTATAATTTTGGTCAAAAGTGTGCAACGCAGTGAAGGAGACATCTCCGACCCTATAAAGTATATATATTCTTGATCAGGATCACCTCCTGAGTCGATATGAGCATGTCCGTCTGTCCGTCTGTCTGTCTGTCTGTCTGTTTCTACGCAAACTAGTCTCTCAGTTTTAAAGCTATCGAGTTGAAACTTGCTATCGAGTTGAAACTTTGCACACATCCTTCTTTTCCATTTATGCAAAATTTTCTTTTACCCAAATGACGAAAAAGTGACTTGAATAATCAAAGTGCAAAGCTACATAAAAAATACCGGAAAAAAATAAATAAAAGTAAATACGCTCCATCGAAATTAGTCTCGAATACGTATCATTAATAAAGTCTTTTTCTCGCTAAATTTCATATTTGACCAGCAATCATGTCAATTTAAATTGATGAATATCAACCGCAGAATCTAACAGAATCAAGCAAGAAACATAAAAATTAGAAAAAGGCGGGTACTTTCAAAGCAATGTTTTTGGTAACGTATGCATAGTAATAATAGATCAGCCAGTTTGACCTCTCAACTCTTTTTATGGCCATGATAGTAAAAACTGCGTTTTGGATGATTGTGCTTTTTAATGAAGGTTTTAGATGATTCTCATCATCAAAAGATCCTGTTGACGAATATTTATATATGTATGTACATACATATGTTCCTTATGCGGTTAAGAATAATCCCTCCAATGCGATGCATATTTTTGGACTACTTAACAGAAAAAGGAATGGAAAGCTAACTTCGGGCGGTTATACCCTTGCAGTTAGGTAGTAGCTTATATTATTATATATACATATATATATCGGATCGTATGTACGAACACAGACAATTTTCTTTTGCCTCTATGTAAAATGGGCATCCACGAAGGCTTTACAAAATATGATTCACTTTTAGTTTGTATATTTTTTCATTAAAAAAATTGTGAACTTAACATTTCATATTTGAACTGCATTATTAAAAAATAAATAAAATTACAAAAAATGATCTCATGATACAGCTCTCTCTGTGAAAACCTTTACCTTAACCTTTAAAATCCCTTTTGGATCAACTGCACTTTACGGTACCAAACAGGATAACCAGGTTCATTCGATCCCTACGGCTACTAATACATGATCCGACTACCTTAAGCGGTCTACGTTAAGTTACTTTCCGACAAATTCAGAGCCTAATCATTTTGTCACCAGTTTATCGGAGCGGCCATCGAATGATTTCGACAAAGACATGACATAAAAAAATTTTAAGCGCCATGTGATTTTGACAAATTATGGACAGAGTACGAACGGACAAAGAATGGTGGCGCCATCCACCAATAAAGCAATACAGCGTCTCCGAGGTGAAGCAATCAATCTCAATCTGATAATGACGCCTTCGAAGGGCAAGAGTGCCCGATAGCGCTCAAAGAAAACGTTCGCATAAAATGAAAGTCACTCCAAGGCACTATAAAATTTGAGTTTTGGAGTGTGAGTATTCCTGGAGGATTCGTTTCGAAGCTATTATAATTGTATATCGGAGTCAAAATCAGTTAAAAAACGGAACCACAAATCATCCTATATTTATACCCTTGAAGAGAGTATTATAAATTTGGTCAAAAGTGTGCAAGGCAGTGAAGGATACATATCCGATCCTATAAAGTATATATATTCTTGATTCGGATCACCTCCTGAGTCGATATAAGCATGTCCGCCTGTCTCTTTCTACGCAAACTAGTCTCTCGGTTTTTCATCGAGTTGCAACTTTGAAAATATCTTTCTTTTATTTGCAGGCAGTCTATAAGTCGAAACGGCCTGGATCGGTTGACTATATCCTATAGCTGCCATAAACCTGATTGATCTGAAATGCCATAACTTTGGTGTTTTTTGAGTTAGAGGGTTGGGACTTTCTACACATGTTATATTTTTCTATCTACACAGTTCTTATCTACAGTTTCATAAGGATCGGACGACTATATCCTATGGAATGATCGGATTTGGCATAACTTTGTGGTTTTTTAAGCTAGATAGATGAAACTTTCTACCGAATCCATTTTGGGCACCCTAATCTGTTAGGATCCGATCTTTAATTAATAAAAATTGTAGACATGAATTCAAACAAGTTTATAAAATATATATAAAATAATTTTATTTAACTTATAAATAAGTAGGACCTTAACACCTCTAGAATCTCTATTCGACTTTGAACTCGGGTCCACCGGGGTGCTAGCCCTATTGGGCAATATTTTTATACCCCTGCAGAGGGTATTATAATTTTGGTCAAAAGTGTGCAACGCAGTGAAGGAGACATCTCCGACCCTATAAAGTATATATATTCTTGATCAGGATCACCTCCTGAGTCGATATGAGCATGTCCGTCTGTCCGTCTGTCCGTCTGTCTGTCTGTCGGTTTCTACGCTAACTAGTCTCTAAGTTTTAGAGCTATCGAGTTGAAACTTTGCACACATCCTTCTTTTCCTTGCAGGTAGTATATAAGTTGGAACGGCCCGGATCGGTCGAATATATCCTATAGCTGCCATATAACTGATTGATCGGAAATGCCATAACTTTGGTGTTTTTTAAGTTAGAAAGATGGGACTTGGTACAGATTCCTCTTTGGGCAAAATAATTCGATATGCCAAATTTCATAAGGATCGGCCGACTATATACGATCCGCTATATATCTAATAATAAAAGATGCGTGGCGCCACCTAGCGGACTGCGACTGAACTGCAAGGGTATATCAACTTCGGCTCCGCCCGAAGTTAGCTTTCCTTTCTTGTTACTAATAGCATAGTTTATAAAGAAACCCGTTGAGTTAAGGAATAGTAGACAATATTTCTGATCGCTTTGCTCTTGAGGCTTTGGTAGATGTTAACGTCTCAACCAGTGGTGTCATGTTTTTAGATCAACGAAAAAATAAGCTAAGACAAGAAATGAAAGCTAACTTCATGCGGAGCTTTACATTGCATACGACGTTACATCGTATATAGTTGTCCGATCCTTTGAAATAACTCAATTTTCAAAAAAAAAATGTTTAAAACAGCCCCAAGCATCTTTACAAATATCAAGGTTGTACCATTTCCGATCGTTCAGTTATGACAGCTAAAGGATATAGTCGGCCGATCCTTATGAAATTTGGCAATCGGATTATTTTGCCCAAAATGGAATCTGTACCAAGTCCCATCTTTCTAACTTAAAAAACGCCCAACTTATCAGTTTTATCCGATCAATCAGTTATGAGGCAGCTATAGGATATATTTGACCGATCCCGGCCGTTCCGACTTGTATACTGCCTCCAAACAAAAGAAGAATGTGTGCAAAGTTTTAACTCTACAGCGTTTACACTGAGAGACTAGTTTGCATAGAAAAAGACAGACAGACTGACAGACGGAAATGCTCATATCGACTTAGGAGGTGATCCTGATCAAGAATATATATACTTTATACAGTTGGAGATGTCTCCTTCGCTGCGTTGCACACTTTTGACCAAAATTACAAGGGTATCAAAATTAATTTTATAATATAATTCATACAAGGATCGGTTAACTTCAGGCGATATGATATTTGCAGGCGATATATATTTATAGAATATATAGTATTATATCCTATATAAGCTACCAACTGACTGCAAGGGTATAAAAACTTTCGCTCCGTCCTAAGTTAGCTTTACTTTCGTTTTTATATGTTTTTTCAAGCAACAAATTTAATATTTTGTAATTTATCTCGAAAATAAAGTTTGTTTTGCATACAGTTGTTGAGCTTTGTTGCCTCTCAGCGGATTTTATAACTTTATGAAAAGTGTGCAGCGCAGTAAGCGAGATATCTATTCGACGTTAAAAAGAATTTATATCTCCACATATACTTATGATCCGGTACACCCGAGAGGTTATTACGTCAATATTAATTAACAAATAGTTTTAGTATGTTTTAGAAGTGTTTCAGAAGAACCAGAAGAAAATGCCATTCATATTTAATTTTCCTACTTTCTTAAGGTTTTCTGTTTTAATTTTAAACTGTTGACAGAATGGGAAGCGGTTAGAGTCATGGGCTATCTTTGAATTTAAAGTGCTGGAATTACTTAATATTTGTATTTATTGACCGTGACGAACTGAGGCTAGGGCCGCACCTGCAAAGAATTCCGCAAAATACATACAATGGGTGACAAAAGCCTTGGGCCCGTTCAGGTCCACGGTGGTAAGTGTAAAGGTTCTTGTGGTCATTATCCGCATTTAAAGACCCCGTGAAGATGTTACGGACTGGCATCGGCTGACAGTTCCTGTTTATGTATTCATGCATAAGTTAATATGCCACCCCTTTCAGGTTACCGTCCACTTCTCTGCATATGCGTCCGTTGCCATTTAGCTGGAAAAGTTGGGGCGTTAAGAGAATGCGCGAACTACTGCGGCATGAAATTAAATCCAACTCGTAAATGTATCTGAAACGCCGCTCGCCTCGGCTCTATCTTGCATATCCAAGTGCTGCGCTGCATTCAACAACAAACAGAGCCCCCAGATATTTTTTAGATGCACATGCATGTGCCCATGTCCGAAACCGAAACAAAGAAAACTCTTCACCGCCACACAGTACTCCAACCGTGCCATGTCCATGCGCATAGAGACAGCACTTGTTCACTGCCCCAGAAACGACTGGAACGCGAACGCGAACACAATCGCGAAACAAACGTTCAAACGAAGCGGCGATGATCGCCACATTTTCTTAATTTTTAGTCTTTTTCTCCGTCTTGCCTTATTAATGAGCATCGTGAAAAGTGCGACCGAATGTGACGTTTAAATATTCATGAATCACTAACTATAACGTAGTCCCAGCTCATCCCCAGTTAAAAAAAAATGATATAGTTGGATGGACAACTGGACTTTAAATTTGTCTTTCCGACGATTTCCGTTTCCAGACGTTCATTTGCATATAAGATAAGAGCGTCTTTCTCTTCTCTTTATTATTCTTGTTCCCTACAAAGTATAACTAACATCCATGTGTATACATGTATTTACATTTACATATACATATTTACAAATATACCTACATATACATATATCAAATAAAATAAACCTCTTGAGGTAATATAATGGTGGCGAACCTGCATGCCACGCCCAAAATATCTGATATAAATCTTGGTGACGAAAAATATCAATATCAACAAGAAAGGATATACCCTTTCAAGGGTTTACCCCCAAACAAGGATATACCCTTGCAGTTCAGTCGCAGTCCGCTAGGTGGCGCCACGCATCTTATATTATTAGATATATAGCGGATCGTATGTAGTCGGCCGATCCTTATGAAAATTGGCAGACCGTTTTTTCCAAAATAGAATCTGTACCAAATCCCATCTTCGTTCAGTCGCAGTCCGCTAGGTGGCGCCACGCATCTTATATTATTAGATATATAGAAGACCGTATATAGTCGGCCGATCCTTATGAAATTTGGCAAATCCGATTCTTTTGTCCAAAATAGAATCTGTACCAAGTCCCATCTCTCTAACTTAAAAAACACCAAAGTTATGCCAATTCCGATCGTTGTATGACAGCTATAGGATATAGTCGGCCGATCCTTATGAAATTTTATACATAAGATATGTTGGTCAAATATAACATGTGTGGAAAGTTCCAACCCTCTATCTTAAAAAACAACGAAGTTATGGCATTTCCGATCAATCAGTTATATGGCAGCTATAAGATATAGTCGACCGATCCCGGCCGTTCCGACTTATGTACTACCTGCAAGGAAAAGAAGGATGTGTGCAAAGTTTCAACTCGATAGCTCCAAAACTGAGAGACTAGTTTGCGTAGAAACCGACAGACAGACGGACAGACGGACATGCTCATATCGACTCTGGAGGTGATCCTGATCAAGAATATATATACTTTATAGGGTCGGAGATGTCTCCTTCACTGCGTTGCACACTTTTGACCAAAATTATAATACCCTCTGCAAGGGTATAAAAACACCAGGGTTATGCCAATTTCGATCGTTCTATGACAGCTATAGGATATAGTCGGCCGATCCGTATGAAATTTTGTACATAAGATATTTTGGTCAAACATAACATGTGTGGAAATTCCCAACCCTCTAACTTAAAAAACACCAAAGTTATGGCATTTCCGATCAATCAGTTATATGACAGCTATAGGATATAGTCGACCGATCCCGGCCGTTCCGACTTATATACTGCCTGCAAAGAAAAGAAGGATGTGTGCAAAGTTTCAACTCGATAGCTCTAAAACTGAGAGACTAGTTTGCGTAGAAACAGACAGACGGACATAGAGGGTCGGGAGACGGGATAAGTTAGAGGGTTGGGACTTTCCAAACATGTTATATTAGACCAAAATATCTTATGTACAAAATTTCATAAGGATCGGCCGACTATATCCTATAGCTGTCATAGAACGATCGAAATTGGCATAACTTTGGTGTTTTTTAAGTTAGAAAGATGGGACTTTGTACAGATTACTCTTTGGGCAAAATAATTCAATATGCCAAATTTCATAAGGATCGGCCGACTATATACGATCCGCTATATATTTAATAATATAAGATGCGTGGCGCCACCTTGCGGACTGCGACTGAACTGCAAGGGTATATCAACTTCGGCTCCGCCCGAAGTTAGCTTTCCTTTCTTGTT
>JAJJHT010022766.1:1118774-1145725 GCA_021223865.1 Drosophila pandora | reverse complement strand
GTCTGTCCGTCTGTCTGTCTGTCGGTTTCTACGCAAACTAGTCTCTCAGTTTTGGAGCTATCGAGTTGAAACTTTGCACACACCCTTCTTTCCTTTGCAGGTAGTATATAAGTCGGAACGGCCGGGATCGGTCGACTATATCCTATAGCTGCCATATAACTGATTGATCGGAAATGCCACAACTTTGGTGTTTTTTAAGTTAGGGGGTTGGGACTTTCCACACATGTTATATTTAACCAAAATATCTTGTGTACAAAATTTCATAAGGATCGGCCGACTATATCCTATAGCTGTCATAGAACGATCGAAATTGGCATAACTTTGGTGTTTTTTAAGTTAGAAAGATGGGATTTGGTACACATTCTATTTTGGGAAAAATAATTCAATATGCCAAATTTCATAAGAATCGGCCGACTATATACGATCCGCTACATATCTAATAAAATAAGATGGGTGGCGCCACCTAGCGGACTGCGACTGAACTGCAAGGGTATATAAACTTCGGCTCCGCCCGAAGTTAGCTTTCCTTTCTTGTTTTTTATTTAAAAAGAGTCAATGTATCCAACAGTCAAAAGTATCCACTTTTGCCCGTTTGTGATTTTTTGTGGTTTTTCCCCAATATACTGTCTCTGTAAATTACTGTAAATAAATTAAATGTATTTATTAGTTTGATATAAAACAAAAAAGCTGTAATTATTTTAGTCGCTAGTTTTAATTCAAATGGTAACATTCAGCCATATAATATAATTATTTATATCGCTGTCTATCGCAAGACAAAACAAACAACGCAATAATTGAATTTTTTACAAATTATGCACCCCACCTGCTTCGTGGAAGTGCACGAAAAGGATCTGCTAATGATTGTGGTGTCTCAAAGCGTCGGCTTATAATTTGAGATATGATTGAAAACCCAAGGGTATTTCACGATATAACGCAGTTTTGACCGACCCCCTTTTGCAATTGATTTGCATATGTAAATGACTCTCTGCACGGCCTTCAGGTCTTTAGTCTGTTACCTTTGAAGCTGGGGCCAGAAACAGGCTCGAATTTCCCTCAATTTATGTCGCAATTTGCATCATCAAAGTGTTAAATAAGTCGTTTAATATTAAAAGACAAGCAATTTCCATTATATAATGTATGCATGCATATAAGTCAGACAGGAGCCACTCGGATAACAATATGATGATAGACTTATTATGTAAAGTATAAGCAAATAATATTTGAGCTTTTTTTTGACGGATGGAATTTATGGATTTTAAATGGGTTAAAAATACGATGGGGAACCGAAGATAATATACCCTTGCAGTTAGGAAGTAGCTTATATTGTTATATGTAGGTGGCCGATACTTGTGAGAATTTCACCATAGAATCAGTTTTTAATAAAAATGTTTGAAACAGCCCCAAGAACTTTTAAAAGAGCAAGGTTGTGTCATTTCCGATGGTTCAGTTATATGTTCAGTTTTGAAATTCGGCGTATTGAATTTGATTGCCCAGTGAATCTATAGAACGTCCCATCATTCTAGCTTAAAACACATGAAAGTTATTCGATCATTCGTTCAGTTATATGACAGCTATAGGGTATAGTCGCCCGATCCTTGCAATTTGTCAAATCAGGTTACTTTGCTAAAAATGGAATCTGTCCCAAGTCCCATCTTTCTAACGTAAAAAACACAAATTACACCGGTCTACAGCATTTTTGCGCACGGGTTATACATATCTTATTTTTATACCCTTGCAGAGGGTATTATAATTTTGGTCAAAAGTGTGCAACGCAGTGAAGGAGACATCTCCGACCCTATAAAGTATATATATTCTTGATCAGGATCACCTCCTGAGTCGATATGAGCATGTCCGTCTGTCCGTCTGTCCGTCGGTCCGTCTGTCTGTCTGTCTGTTTCTACGCAAACTAGTCTCTCAGTTTTAAAGCTATCGAGTTGAAACTTTGCACACACCCTTCTTTCCTTTGCAGGCAGTATATAAGTCGGAACGGCCGGGATCGGTCGACTATATCCTATAGCTGCCATATAACTGATTGATCGGAAATGCCATAACTTTGGTGTTTTTTAAGTTAGGGGGTTGGGACTTTCCACACATGTTATGTTTGACCAAAATATCTTGTGTACAAAATTTCATAAGGATCGGCCGACTATATCCTATAGCTGTCATAGAACGATCGAAATAGGCATAACTTTGTTGTTTTTTAAGTTAGAAAGATGGGATTTGGTACAGATTCTATTTTGGGGAAAAACAATCTGATTTGTCGAATTTCATAAGGATCGGCCAACTATATCCTATAGCTGTCATATAACTGATTGATCGGAAATGCTATAACTTCGTTGTTTTTCAAGTTAGAAGCATGGGAGTTTCAATGGATTACTCTTTTGGCAAAATAAGTCGATATGCCAAATTTCATAAGGATCGGCCGACTATATACGATCCGCTATATATCTAATAATATAAGGTGCGTGGCGCCACCTAGCGGACTGCGACTCAACTGCAAGGGTATATCAACTTCGGCTCCGCCGAAGTTAGCTTTTCTTTCTTGTTTTTAATTGTAATATTATTATTTATGTAATATTGTATACTTGTGAATAAATTGAAAATTTTTGGAACTATACATTAATCGAACGTCATTCATCTATAAGAAAATATTAGAAAAAGCAAATTCATGCTTCGTCGTTGAATTATTTAACCTCTAATTTTCAAACTAACCTAAGAGAGAAAATAGAGATGATGAAATGAAAATAGAGAGAGAGGAATACTAGAAGTTTCACTTCTGTCTTGCGTAGGCTTGACACACCCTTTTATTTTTTTGTCGCACAGTGTTATTGTTAATTTTTATTACTTTTAAGTTTTCCAAAATTTTGCCTTCGTAAATTAATCATGTACCACATCCCTTAATATTTACATATATATATACATTATTATGTAGTAAGACTTTGATTTAGAATATATAAATAGCTGCATCGGAAGTCAACAGGCCTGCTGACCTCGAGGGACGAGCTGTAAGCCGCAACACTTTGAGAATATGTCTTAAAATGAAATATAAACAAGATATATGTATATGAATATTCAGGATAGAGTAAAGTCATTTATCATTTAGTTATTTTAAATCGCTTCATTTAAGTAAAGTGAATTATATTTCTTAATTTTGTAAATTCAAAACAACGTAAATTCTTAAATTGATCGCTGTAAGGTTTTTGCTTTGAACTAATAATATTGAGTTAGGATTAGAATGTTATTATATTAGGAATAATGAACAAAACGCTGAAATGCCCTTGTCGAATATATTGAATTAATGAAGATATAATGAATCGCGTCTAAATATTTCAGTGGGGTTTCCAGAGACAAGCTAACGCAACATGGGTTGCCCAATGATAATGGTGCAACAAGGAAGGGCGGGTATAGAGGAGATCTATAACACCTGAGTTCTCCAAGCTGGTATTCTCATTCCCTATTCCCCCACAACTTTGGCCACCGCCCTTATTTAGCACTGTCGAAGACTTCTTTTACTTGGTAACCCTCATTTGGGGAAGCACAAGAACCCTCCCTCTGGCCCTGAGCTAGGCCGGCAATAGACAGTGCGTGCTCCCGATCAGAACCAGGACGTTACAACCTTTGCAAGGGTGTAAAAACTTCTTATTTTTATACCCTTGCAGAGGGTATTCTAATTTTGGTCAAAAGTGTGCAACGCAGTGAAGGAGACATCTCCGACCCTATAAAGTATATATATTATTGATCAGGATCACCTCCTGAGTCGATATAAGCATGTCCGTCTGTCCGTCTGTCTGTCTGTCCGTCTGTCCGTCTGTCTGTCTGTCTGTCGGTTTCTACGCAAACTAGTCTCTCAGTTTTGAAGCTATCGAGTTGAAACTTTGCACACACCCTTCTTTCCTTTGCAGGTAGTATATAAGTCGGAACGGCCGGGATCGGTCGACTATATCCTATAGCTGCCATATAACTGATTGATCGGAAATGCCATAACTTCGGTTTGGGACTTTCCACACATGTTTTATTTGACCAAAATATCTTATGTACAAAATTTCATAAGGATCGGCCGACTATATCGTATAGCTGTCATAGAACGATCGGAATTGGCATTACTTTGGTGTTTTTTAAGTTAGAAAGATGGGACTTGGTACAGATTACTCTTTGGGCAAAATAATTCAATATGCCAAATTTCATAAGGATCGGCCGACTATATACGATCCGCTATATATTTAATAATATAAGATGCGTGGCGCCACCTAGCGGACTGCAAGGGTATATAAACTTCGGCTCCGCCCGAAGTTAGCTTTCCTTTCTTGTTATAATTATTTTATATGCTTAACATCTTCTTCGCAATACACAATCAACATATACATAAATGACGATGAAAGTCTTGCATAGAATTTATTAAATTTACGGTCATATTTTAATGTGTTTTAGCGTGTTTGAGATTTTAGTCCCGAAAAATGTTGCCAAACATATGGTAAATGTTTTGATTTTGTTTATAATTCTGCCATTCCAACAATTTCGCTCTGTCCTTTACCACCAATAACACGTAGAGTAAATCCTGTTCCTTTCATGAAATGAACTATTATTGCAGTGATTATTAAACAAACTTCAAGTTATGCTTATAAAAATTGATACTAGGATCGCATAGACCACACCAATCGTCTTTCGTGACTTATAACTTACCACTTAAAGTACTATGTGTTAGTTTACTATTATTTACCTCTTAGCACTATTATTAACTTGTGTTAACACTGCCAGATGGAAACGATAATATAAATTTGGAACATCATTACATCAATGATAGTTAGTTACATAGTTACATCCCGTGAACGGCTGGCTAACTCATTGCTTCATCACCACTATTACAATAACGTTGAAATACCTGCAATAATTAATATGGTATTGTCATTGGCGATGGCGACTTTCAAAAAACCAACTCGATTTACAAGTTTCATGTGGCTTCTATGAGCCACTGACGGTCACGTGTTTGTTCAACCGTAAATGGATGACGAAAGTTCGGGCTTACAAATAAGCACCACAATTAAGTTTTTAATATATTTCTTGAAAAAAAAATTGCATTTTTATACGAAGTATTCACTGAATAAAATGTATTTTGTTTAATTCACTGAATAACATTTTTCTTGTTCAAAAAGGTAATGAGCCTCTAGTAGAGAATTAAAACATTATTTGTAACAATAAATAATTTAATTCGTTTTGATTTATTTTAGATCAAGATAAAACATAACAAGTGTACATACTAACCATATAATGAACAAAAGACGTTTCATTCACAGGGGAAGATGGCTTTGCATAAGCATCTCACAGAAAGTTACTTGGGATGACAAAATTGCCAAGTATCTCGGAAACCGACGGAGGACTGTCGAATACGAAATCAATCATTGCTGTGATTCAGCTCGAATATGTCAAACGCAAATGTCACATTGATGAATGATTATCGCAATTAAGACGATAACAACGTTAGGGGTTTATCGTTGAATTAACCCTGTGATACAATGACTGACTGGATACAGTGACACTGCGGCATGTGTTTTCACTTTGCCTTTAATCAAAAGGAAAAATATACCATACAGCGAGTAGCTGGGCTATTGAGATTACATATTTGTTTTTAAAAATTGGGTCAAAGCGGCTATATACACAAGAAAAGTGCTTATGAGTTTTTGAAGGACATAGAACCCGAAGCTTATAGTCTGCTAAATGTCGCCGGGTGCCATTTAAGCAGCAAAAAAAAGACATTTGTTAATTAAATTGCAAATTTCCATATGTTTTAAAAAATGTCTGGTTTATTTAAAAACTATAACTACATTTTCTACAATAGTTTAAACGACTCGTTGAATACCACTACTGCCCACCACAAACAACAAAACGTTGCACAAGATCCGGTGCAAACATTTTTTGAAAGCAATATAAAATTACATCAAGAAAGGAAAACTATCTTCGTGTGGAGCCGAAGTTAATCACAGTTATGTGGAAATTTGTATTAAAAAATATATATTTTGCGGATCCGATATATAAGTCCTTGAACCTGTCTATAAAAGTCCACAAGTGCTTCACGAAGATCTGCGACGAGGTAGGGGTGGACCCATGGGAACCGATTAGAAAGTGGATGAAAAAAATTAAAGAGCAGGAAAATAGAAAAGTCGCTTGCAGAGACCTTCAAAAAATTTCAGCCGGAAGGCACTTTTTCCAAAATATGGAACATTCAGAACCTCGTTTTTCTGCCGAAAGGGAACAAGCCGACAAACGACCCATCAGAATAAAGCCCATATGCCTTCTGGATACGATACATCGGTACTCCCATCTCGAAATCCCTTTAAGAGGAGGAGCGTTCTGTCAGCCAGTGAATTCCGGAAGGCACGTTTCACGGTCGACACAATCAAAACGGTGACCGACATGGCGGAAGTTGCCACCGCAGAAACTAGGTTGAATGGTGGTAAAGGGTATTATTGTGCGATGGCAACACTAGCAATCCGCAACGCCTTTAACTCGGCAAATTGGACACGCATCCAACATTAATCTACGACAAGGATGAACGAGTTAAAATACACGAGGTGACTGCGGACCAAGCTACCGGAGGGTTGCAAACTTAGCTGCTTTACAGACGACCTGGCCCTGGTCGTGGTGGCCAAAGAAATCAAGGACGCGTAAATCAAGGCAAATAATGCAATAAAGCGCATTTCATTATGATTGTTTTGACTATACCTGGCGGAGCATATAACGAAGGGTGTTCTCGTCACGAGACGGAGAAGGTTGAGCATATCACTATCCTATCCAGTAAGGATCTGAAAAATGAAGCAGAAGAGATCTACGCACCAACTCATTAGCTGCGTATAAACGCACCCCGGGAGGTTATAAGGAAGTCCGCCCGTGGTACTATCTATATGGCAGGATGGCTAAAGTCAGGTACGACGCATACGATAGGGCTAATAGGGCAAATTCCCAACACCCAGGAGTGGATCGAAAGGATCAATGGTCGGGACAGTTACCAACTAACTTCGCTTAAGGGTGAATGCCTAGATGGGGCAACCCTCAAGATATTGAATGCATTGAAGGAATCATCTCCGATCCTTTAAAGTATGTCTTTCTTTTTCTCTCCGTCTTTTTCTATAGATTTTACTGGAAGTTGACAATTTGCAATTTGAGTTAAAATTTTGTATTTGCCTTTGTTTGACATTGACGTGTAGTTTTTATACCCTTGCAGAGGGTATTATAATTTTGGTCAAAAGTGTGCAACGCAGTGAAGGAGACATCTCCGACCCTATAAAGTATATATATTCTTGATCAGGATCACCTCCTGAGTCGATATGAGCATGTCCGTCTGTCCGTCTGTCCGTCTGTCTGTCTGTCGGTTTCTACGCAAACTAGTCTCTCAGTTTTAGAGCTATCGAGTTGAAACTTTGCACACATCCTTCTTTTCCTTGCAGGTAGTATATAAGTCGGAACGGCCCGGATCGGTCGACTATATCCTATAGCTGCCATATAACTGATTGATCGGAAATGCCATAACTTTGGTGTTTTTTAAGTTAGAGGGTTGGGACTTTCCACACATGTTATATTTGACCAAAATATCTTATGTACAAAATTTCATAAGGATCGGCCGACTATATCCTATAGCTGTCATAGAACGATCGAAATTGGCATAACTTTGGTGTTTTTTAAGTTGGAAAGATGGGACTTGGTACAGATTCCTCTTTGGGCAAAATAATTCGATATGTCAAATTTCATAAGGATCGGCCGACTATATACGATCCGCTATATATCTAATAATAAAAGATGCGTGGCGCCACCTAGCGGACTGCGACTGAACTGCAAGGGTATATCAACTTCGGCTCCGCCCGAAGTTAGCTTTTCTTTCTTGATTTTATACCCTTGCAGATGGTATTATAATTTTGGTCAAAAGTGTGCAACGCTGTGAGGAGTCATCTCTGACCCTATAAAGTATATATATTCTTGATCAGGATCACAGAGGCAAGAGCGCACGCAAGGTTGAATTGACTTTTTTTGGGAAAAGCGTTATAACTTCACCAATTTTCATTATTTTTTGATGAAATTTGTCTCGTTTTATTCAGAATGAATGAGACAACATTGATCTGTATCAAAAATGGCCGAATTTTTGTAAGTTGTACCGAAAAACTGGCATCAAAATCCGAAAAAAACGAATAAAAATCGAAAACTTCAGTTTCAGGTGTAAAAATTTTGTCCTTTTTGTTCAACAAAATCGAAGATATATTTTTTTTTCAAAAGCTACAACATTTAACTATTAACTACTAAAGTCCCGAAAAACGGTTTTTTTTAAATAAAAAAAAAATTGGAGGGTTCCAAAAATATAAAAAAAATATTTTTGAGTTCTCTTCGACCAGATTAATAACCTACACTATCTCGTTTCACAAGTGTTTTTCCACTGTCGCACCGTGTAATGTATTTAAGTAGAAAACGAACAATATTACAAAATCATAAACTCGTACATATGTAATTGTTAAATTGTTTCATTTAGTAAAGAAATGGTTGTCTCTAGTAACGGTGATCCCTACAAGATAGAGCTACTGGAAGATGAGGTTACGTTTCACTTTGTAATGGCAAATGCGCATCCGCAGGCTTCCGCAGCTGAAGTAAACATTTTTATAATCTTTAAATATATTAGTAAATAACGGCATATATATTTCATTTGGGGGCAACCGGGGGAAAATACTTAAAACCTTACATAAACCTACGCCCAACGTATACGAACTAAAAATACGCACTTTTTTAACAAAGATTTACACGAAACACAGCACAAATTATTTATATATTTATCTGAACAAATAAACTTTATACCATTATTAACAATATCCATTCCAATCGTTTTTTGTTTAACAACGTTTTATAATATATTTAAGAATTTTTAATTGTGCGTGTGCACATAAGTTCGCTTTTGTCATTCTATTTTTAGAAAGTCCCGTTAGAAATGCCAAGCAGACTATTTGGCATCGTAAATTTTGGACAATCAGCTAATGTAAAACCTGTTTTCGCTAGAATAACTCAAAATCAAAATATTTATTTTTGGCCTATGGCAGCGACCACTGTGCATTGGTTGTAAAGTTACGCGATTTGTGTAATTTGTATTTGTATTTTTTCATATTTTTTGGGCAATAAGGAATGTCGTGACGTCATGTTGTGCGTACGCTTATATAGAGCGTCTACTCATTTAGAATACGCATAATATCACCTAGATAAGTCATGAACCACGTGTAATTCTTCCTTGCATGTTGGTAAATGTATTTTATCTTTATTCAGTTTAATAATCGACATTTAAAAATTGTATAGTTTTTTACATTTTTTTTTTTTTTTTAATTTTTTGAAAAACATCCCTGCAGTTCCTGTGTTGAGGAGTTCCTTGTGGAACTCTCCATTACCTGCTCACCATACATGAGGAATTCCCCAGTGCTGGTATATGAAATTCGTTAACGAATTTTTGTATGGGATGTCCTATGCATCGGTGACCTGGGGAATTTTCTCCCTAACTGGTTAGGGAGTTTCCCCAGGAATTCCTGCAAAGAAATCCTAGGGAAGGTGTTTGGTATTCTTTGCAAAGAACTCATCAAAGAACTCCTTGGTCATTTTTTGCAGAAAAAATCCATGGGAAGACATTTTGAAAAAATATCATTGTCAATTTTTAGAAACCCACCACACCAATGTTTTTATGTATTAATTTGTTTTCGCAAATGTAAACGAGTTTAAATGTTAAGAAACATTTTACAAATATCATAAACTACATCGTATTATTATACCCTTGCAGAGGGTATTATAATTTTGGTCAAAAGTGTGCAACGCAGTGAAGGAGACATCTCCGACCCTATAAAGTATATATATTCTTGATCAGGATCACCTCCTGAGTCGACATGTCTGTCTGTCTGTCTGTCTGTCTGTCTGTCTGTCTGTCTGTCTGTCTGTCTGTCTGTTTCTATGCAAACTAGTCTCTCAGTTTTAAAGCTATCGAGTTGAAACTTTGCACACACCCTTCTTTCCTTTGCAGGCAGTACATAAGTCGGAACGGCCGGGATCGGTCGACTATATCCTATAGCTGCCATATAACTGATTGATCGGAAATGCCATAACTCCGTTGTTTTTTAAGTTAGAAAGATGGGACTTTCTATGAATTCTAATTTAGGCCAACTTATCCGATCTGCCAAATTTCATAAGGATCGGCCGTCTATATCCTATAGCTGCCATATAACTGATTGATCGGAAATGCCATAACTAACTTGTTTTTCAAGTTAGAAGGGTGGTATTTTCAATGGATGCCTCTTTGGGCAAAATAATTCGATATGCCCAATTTCATAAGGATCGGCCGACTATATACGATCCGCTATATATCTAATAATATAAGATGCGTGGCGCCACCTAGCGGACTGCGACTGAACAGCAAGGGTATATCAACTTCGGCCCCGCCCGAAGTTAGCTTTCCTTTCTTGTTTTTATTTACTTTCGCCTGGACTGGGATTCGAACCTCCGTGCTTTTGTTTAATAGACCAACATGCAAGCCTCTAAGCTATCAAGGAATCGCGCGTAGACTGCGATTGACAATAATATGACTCTACAAAGGTGTATATATCAATCAATCTCAATTATTTTTTAAATCCCCATTTAAAAAAAAGAATAAATGTAAAATTTTATATTGAGGTTGCGATATTTAAAAAAAAATAAAAGTAAACATAAAGAAAACTCATAATATGTGGGAATAATAGGTGGGAATCGAACCAACGATCTAGGATTAACAGGCAGACATCTTAACCATTGAACCATTGGGTTAAAGTTTCACGCGAAAAATATTTAGAAACCCAAGAATATGTGATCATACTCTCCCTCTCCGCTCACTTACTTTGTTGAGAGAATTTTTTTCTCTCATCAACTGTCTTTGCATTTTCTATTGTTTTTAAAGACGTTGCATCTCACTCTTTTCTCAGTGTATCCCTCTCTATCGTTGAGGAATATTTTCCTTAGTGATTTTTTGGTACTCCAGGGCAACTATTATAACAACAACAAGAAAGGAAAGCTAACTTCGGGCGGAGCCTAAGTTGATATACCCTTGCATTTAAGGTTGTGCCATTTCCGATCGTTCAGTCATATGGCCGCCATTGGATATAGTCGGCCGATTCTGATGAAATTTGGCATAACAAATAAGATTGCCCAAAATGGAATCTGTACCAAGTCCTATCCTTCTAACTTATAAAAATACAAAGTTATGCCAATTCCGATAGTTCTATGATAGATATAGGATATAGTCGACCGATCCTTTCGAAACCCTTTAACTTAAAAAAACACCAAAGTTATTGCATTTCCGATCAATCAGTTATATGGCAGCTATAGGATATAGTCGACCGATCCCGGCCGTTCCGACTTATGTACTGCCTGCAAGAAAAAGAAGGATGTGTGCAAAGTTTCAACTCGATAGCTTTGAAACTGAGAGACGCGTTTATGTAGAAACAGACAGACGGACAGACGGTCAGACGGACAGACGGACATGCTTAACTCGACTCAGGAGGTGATCCTGATCAAGAATATATATACTTTATAGGGTCGGAGATGTCTCCTTCACTGCGTTGCACACTTTTGACCAAAATTATTATACCCTCTGCAAGGGTATAAAAATTGTGGCTGGATGTTGAGCAACCCTGTCCCCTCCGAATCGTGCTCGATAAATGCTATACTTGTACATTGAATGGGCGCCACTGCCAAAAACTTGCGTATAGGGAATCTGTAGTGTTTATGGAAAAGACTTGACATTTGGCAGTTTGTTTATTTTATTTCTTCACATTTTGTTGATGATTTGTTAGTTGTTAGTCTTTTAGCGCCAACGGCTTCAACAAGCATTTTAAATACACTGAAAACTAAAAATAAATGCGCACTTTATACCAGAATTTTTTAAGTCTGTAATGTGACTTATAAATACTGTTTTAGATACAAATATTGATTCTTACGAAATTTATTCTCACCTTGTTTTTTTCGAACATTTAAATTTAATATATATATTTTTATGATACAAAAAAACGAAAAAAAAACAAGAAAGGAAAGCTAACTTCGGGCGGAGCCGAAGTTGATATACCCTTGCATTTAAGGTTGTTCCAATTCCGATCGTTCAGTTATATGGCAGCCATAGGATATAGTCGGCCGATCTTAATGAAGTTCAGCATTTCAGATTATTTTTTCAAAAATGGGATCTGTACCAAGTCCCATCCTTCTAACTTAAAAAACAACAAAGTTATGCCAATTCCGAGCTTTCTATGACAGATATAGGATATAGTTGGCCGATCCTAATGAAATTTTGTACATAAAATATTTTGGCCAAATATAACATGGGTGGAATGTCCCATACCTATAACTCCGAAAATTATGGAATTTTCGATGATGTTATATGAAAGCTATAGGATATACATAGTCGACCGGCCGTTCCGACTTACATATATACAGCTTGCAAAGAAAAGAAGGATGTGTTCAAAGTTTCAACTCGATAGCTTTAAAACAGAGAGACTCGTTTGTGTAGAAACAGACAGACAGACAGACGAACAAGCTTATATCGACTCAGAAGGTGATCCTGATTATGAATATATATGTATACTTTATATGGTCGGAGATGTCTCCTTCACTGCGTTGCACACTTTTCCACAAAATTATAGTACCCTCTGCAAAGGTATAACGAATTAAATACCGATTAAGTTAACATAAATTGTGACATAAATAATAATTGTGACAAATTTTAAATTCGAAGTTAACAATGGATTCCAAACATGTATCCATAAACGGAGTACAATCAACTAACAGTGACAAGCCCATACTAAAACAAGGGGTGCCAGGCAACGAGTTAGCGAGGGGATAAGTGGATTGGCGTCGCATTCAAGGCTAATTCTGTTACCTGTCAGTGCTGTCTGAAGTCGTATACAAAATCGCACGTAGTGTTGGTGCTGGTGGAGTGTCTTGAGATTGGATAAATTGTCACCTCTGAAAGACATTGACTTTGATGGCCAACGTAATTGTCTGAATCTGTGAGTGACAATATGGAATGCTGTCTAAAGTGTCTCGGCTCATCTAGAGCAAGGCAGAGTGGACAACAAAATTATACAGTATATCTATTAAATTCCTATTACATAAAATGGCGCGACCCATCAAAAAAAATTTTTAAATCGGAGAATTTCAAGAGAAACAATTTCAAACACTTTTTTTTGCCTATATACTGGATTTTTTATTTTGTAAGGTGCAAGTCATACAAAATTATTCATCAGTATTTTTTGAGAATCTATACCTTGAAAGGTTATTTAAAATAAAAAGTTACCGTATAGAACGAAAGGGTGTAGGTATAAGAAACGAGAACCGGGTGTCACATGTTGGGAAACTAGAATTTCGCCGTAATTTCGTGCTTTTAAGATTGTTCATGAAAATAGACACAACTTGATTTAAAATGCATTTTATTTGAAAGGGAACAATTTTTAGAACTCAGAGTTCCATCTATAATATGTTTGAAAGTTAGGAAATTATAAATACATATATAGACAGGACATGACTATAAAACAAAGTAGTTCAATATCTTTAGTAAACTGGGAAAAATTAGTTAGGAGTATTGTAATAAACACAAATAAACACAATATATAAAGAAAATCTACTACATTTTAAATGATTATAATGGTTATAAATGAGTGATATTGTCACAAGAATACATAGTTTAAATAATACATAAATGGGACATATGGATATTGTCACAACAATACATAGTTTATATAATACATAAATGGGACATAAAGGCCCAAAACCCTCATATTTTTGCAGCATACTTGCAGAGGGTATTATAAATTTGGACAGAAGCGTGCAACACTGTGAAGGAGACATCTCCGACCTTATAAAGTATATATATTCTTTATAAAGATCACCTCCTGGGTCTATATGAGCATGTCCGTCTCTCTGTCTGTTTTTAAGCAAACTAGTCTCTCAATTTTAATGCTATCGAGTTGAAACTTTGGTCACATTCTTCTTTTGTTTACAAGTAGAATATAAGTCGGAACGGTCGACTATAGCGGTCGATGCCTAGCTGCCATATAAATGATTGATGGGAAATGCCATAACATTTATTTTGGAATTGGCATAACTTTGTTGTTTTTTAAGTTAGAAAGATGAGACTTGGTACAGATTTTATTTTGGACAAAATAATCCGATTATTTTTTAAAATTTTAGCCAAATTTTATAAGGACAAATGGAAAAACTTTAAGTGCAAGGGTATATCAACTTCGGCTCCGCCCGTAGTTAGCTATCCTTTCTTGTTTCGATTAAAATTGATGGGTTATTTAACCAATTTTTAAAAAAAATATTCTATTGCATTCTCTCCATAAAGGATCAAAGTAAGACTAGCTAACGCACCCTTGACTTAGCTTTTCTAACATATCTTATCGAAATTAAAAATTGTCAACTGCCAAAACCCTGAAGTACTGAAATTCAACAAAACTAGAAAGGAAAGCTAATTTCGGGCGGAGCCGAAGTTTACATTTCCGTGCAGGTAAGTGGCGCATATATATATATATATCGGATCCCATATAGTTGGCCGATCCTTAAGAGAATATCACCACCAATGAAATTTTTTAAGAAAAATAAAGGATAGCTAACTTCGGGCGGAGCCGGAGTTGATATACCCTTGCAATTTGGCAGCAACTTATATTATTATATATATATCTGATCCTATATAGTTGGCCGATCCTTGTGAGAATTTCACCATCGAATCAAGTTTATAATAAAAATGTTGGAAACAGCCCCAAGCATCTTTAAAAATAGAAAGGTTGTGCCATTTGATTTCTTTTAGTTATGTATGTATATGGCAGCTGTAGGATATAGTAGGTCGATCTTTATGAAATTTGGCAAATAAGATTATTTTGGTCATCTGTACCAAGTCCCATCTTTCTAACTTAAAAAACACCAAAATTATGCCAATTCCGATCGTTCTATGACAGATATAGGCAGATATAGTCGACCGATCCTTATAAAATGTTGTACATTTTGGTCAAATATAACATGTGTGACAGTAATGGAATACCCGATCAATCAGTTATATGACAGCCATAGGATATAGTCGAACGATCCCGGTCGTTCCGACTTATATACTACCTGCAAGGAAAAGAACACAGTTGTGCACAATTTCAACTTAATAGCTTAAAAACTGATTCAGCGACCAAAAGCAGATTGGCGCATAGGTTAATCCCAAACCTACCGGAGTGGATCGGAAGAGACAAGAGCCAGGTGAGTTACCAACTTACCCCCGGAGGACTCATCCTGTATAATTGTTGGAGGTACCTTGCAAGAGCAGGAGCTCTACCAGCTCCAGAGCACCTAATAAAATGTATGTGCAAATCAGAGAAGCATTGGAACAGAGCGACTTAAGAAGACTAGAAAATGAACGTCGCTTAAGGGAGAATGCCTAGGTTAGGCAACCCTTCCCCGCGAAGTAATACCTTCCAGTGGATCCGCGGGGTCTGTGGTGTGTGCGGTGGTGGTTTTTGTACGTAGGCACTGGGTAGACACGCCGGTGAATCGCGCATACAATTGGTACGGGCCAATAGTATCAAGGATAAATTTAAACCTCAATGGCGCGACCAAAAAAAAAAAAAAAGCTTTAAAACTAAGAGACTAGTTTCCGTAGAAACCGACAGACAGACGGACATACATATAACGACTCAGGAGGTGATCCTGATCGAGTACATATATATTTTATAGGGTCGTAGATGTCTCCTTCATTGCGTTTCACATTTTTGACCAAAATTTAAATAATCTTTGGAAGGGAATAAAAATTTATTTGAAATGGGAAAACAAATCAATACATTGATTTGTTGTTGCATTGTCCCATTGCAATGGGACAACAAATTGAAACAATTCTTCCCTCTGCTGCTATTAAAAATTAGTCCTTTGCAATTGTTGTAAAAAAAAACAAGAAAGGAAAGCTAACTTCGGGCGGAGCCGAAATTGATATATCCTTGCAGTTAAGGTTGTGCCATTTCCGATCGTTCAGTCATATGGCCGCTATAGGATATAGTCGGCCGATCCTAATGAAATTTGGCAGAACAAATAAGATTGCCCAAAATGGTAGGTAATCCTGATCAACAATATATATACTTTATAGGGTCGGAGATGTCTCCTTCACTGCGTTGCACACTTTTGACCAAAATTATAATACCCTCTGCCAGTAGCGTAGATAGGGGGGGGATCAGGGGGATCAATCCCCCCCCTTGGGTCTGAGAATTATAAGATGATATAATCTTAAAATTGAAAAAGAAACACATTTTTACGCGATGACTGTGCAGTACAGCATTATTATTATTATTATCGCAGATTGCGGATTATTATCGCAGTGTAAAATAAAACTTACAAAAAAACAGGATATTATTATGAGTCATATCCCCCCCCCCATATCAAAAAGCTATCTACGCCACTGCCCTCTGCAAGGGTATAAAGATGTAAGTCAAAAGATTTACAAAAACAAAAAATAAATTTTTTTTATTAGGAAATTTGCAAGTAATTTAAATTTCTCGAAAATTTTGAGAATATTTAGCTTTAGCTCTTCTTTCTTAAAATTATGTGAGGTTCTTAATTAAATGTTAATGACTTTGTGTTTGACTATTTTATATATGGTTGCTTCAATTTATATATTGTGTGGTAAATTTTTATTTTTTTTAGGAATTATACTATTTGTTGTATATTATCAAATGAAGTAATATCAGTAAGTGTTGGTTTAAATGTTAGTTTAGATCTCTTATGCTGGAGGGCAGGGCAGTAGACTTACTTGAGGCGAAGCCAATCCGGTGGAGTTTATATTATAAAATATATATCTTCTTCTTCTGCATGAATTTACGCATTTGTAGCATAATAGATCTATACAGTAGTGTAGTGTTCTTTAAAATACTGTACTCATTCTTTACTGTACAGTATACTTTATAGATCACAAAAGAAAGCACAACATTTTCAGTGTACTCACTTCGATTGTGAATTTTTCGATAGTGATTACTACATTTGTGTTTTTTTGTACATCTTGTACAAAACTGTGTGTCAACTGTGTACAACTGTGCAGATAAGTGAATTATTTGAGGTACCAGAATTGGTGGATCTGGTTAATCGGTGCAAGCGAAGCAATGCTTGATAAATATTTAAAAAAATCGGGACAAAATCGAAACTCAGCAAGCACTCTAAAAAGACACTGTACAGTGCGTTGACTTCTGCACATCAATTATGCTGTACTCATCAATAGCTTTACAACTGTCATTGTCAATCAAAACTGACAATTTTACCAAACTCACTCACACCCTAATATACTGAATAGAAAAAAAAGTGTACCTCTAGAATAAATAATTCACCTAGATGCATTCATGCACGGGGCATATAAAATAAAAATCGTTCAAAGAAAAATGTTTGGGAAAAAATCATATTGCACCCTTGCAGAGGGTATTATAATTTTGGTCAAAAGTGTGCAACGCAGTGAAGGAGACATCTCCGACCCTATAAAGTATATATATTCTTGATCAGGATCACCTCCTGAGTCGATATGAGCATGTCCGTCTGTCCGTCTGTCTATCTGTCTGTCTGTCTGTCTGTCTGTCTGTCTGTTTCTACGCAAACTAGTCTCTCAGTTTTAAAGCTATCGAGTTGAAACTTTGCACACACCCTTCTTTCCTTTGCAGGCAGTACATAAGTCGGAACGGCCGGGATCGGTCGACTACATCCTATAGCTGCCATATAACTGATTGATCGGAAATGCCATAACTTTGGTGTTTTTTAAGTTAGAGGGTTGGGACTTTCCACACATGTTATATTTGACCAAAATATCTTATGTACATTTCATAAGGATCGGCCGACTATATCCTATAGCTGTCGTAGAACGATCGAAATTGGTATAACTTTGGTGTTTTTTAAGTTAGAAAGATGGGATTTGGTACAGATTCTATTTTGGGTAAAAACAATCTGATTTGTCCAATTTCATAAGGATCGGCCGACTATATCCTATAGCTACCATATAACTGATTGATCGGAACTCGCTATAACTTCGTTGTTTTTCAAGTTAGAAGGATGAGAGTTTCAATGGATTCCTCTTTTGGCAAAATAATTCGATATGTCAAATTTCATAAGGATCGGCCAACTATATACGATCCGCTATGTATCTAATAATATAAGATGCGTGGTGCCACCTAGCGGACTGCGACTCAACTGCAAGGGTATATCAACTTCGGCTCCGCCCGAAGTTGGCTTTCCTTTCTTGTTTTTAATTATAAATACTTTCAATTTAATTTAACACCAATCGGTGCATAATGTTTTTGGTTAACCTGTATTTATTTAACACAAATAGATTCGACGGTTTTTCAACACGTGAACACGCAACCTATAGTTTCCCATGAGAAAAACATGGATTTTCCAAATCTAAAACACAAATGGACATTGTTTGACCTTGAGATTTATTTATAGACATGGCGAAAGCTGAACGAATTGGAAACATTAGCCTTTTGAAGGGTATGGTAGAATCTGATGGTATCATCGGAATACGTGGCAGCAGGACCACTTTTACTTTAAACTTCCCAGCCAAAATGGTTGCTTCAAGAATATTTCCGGTGATCTTTTTGATGACCAAACGCGTACCTTTACATAATTGAGGTGGATTCAAATTACGGAGGAAAATAATAGGGGAACCAATCTTTAATCGAAGATTATGTGGTGGCATTCTAGGGATATCTTATGAATCTAAAAATTCAATCGGAAAATTTACACTTTCATTTTTATCAACAACAGTATCGATTGATTTAAAAGACATCAGATCGCCTGGTAACAACTGTTGCATCTGGAAGTTAATTTCGTCAACATTAACGTTTTTGGCTGCCCAAATCGCCCGTTGACTAAGCCATTCATGATTCAAATAATTTTTCTGTATATCCGGGAAAATACTCTAAATCAATTCATTTTTATCCCGAACAACAGTGCAAAAATTTGCTTGTAGTTTAATGCATTGCGTATTTGTTTGCAGTTCTATTTTACTGTTCCCAATATCTAGTAATGTAATATAACAAAAACTTTAGCCACAGCAACGCGTGGCCGGATCAGCTAGTTAAATTATAAAGTTTTGATCAATGAAGCACAAATAAGTAAAAACCGGATTAATTTCACTGTATTATCTTCATTATAATATGAATTTAATTTACACTTCAGTCAAAGTAACACGTGGCCGGCTATGCTGACACCAAAAATTTAAAAAGTGGAAATAATTGAATTATACGGTATTTCGCTCACTTCAAAATAAATTTAATTAATTTTATAGCGTCAACAACACGTGGTAATTATGCTGTTAAAATGCAGCTTATATGTATGACACGTTCGTAGATTTACCATAGCAGCGCCATCTATTGATTACTTTCTCAACCCAGTCGAAAGGTATAGAGTCTATTTGCAGGCAGTATATAAGTCGGAACGGACGGGATCGGTCGACTATATCCTATAGCTGTCATATAACTGATTGATCGAAAATGCCATAACTTCGTTGTTTTTCATGTTAGAAGGATGGGAGTTTCAATGTATTTTTCTTTGGGCAAAATAATTCGATATGCCAGATTTCATAAGGATCGGCCAACTATATACGATCCGCTGTATATCGAATAATATATAAGATGCGTGGCGCCACCTAGCGGACTGCGACTCAACAGCAAGGGTGTATCAACTTCGGCTCCGCCCGAAGTTAGCTTTCCTTTCTTGTTTTAATGTTTTGGTTTCCAATTTTGATAAACCCTTATAGCGAAAAAAATTCAAAAGTAATGTTCTGTAACTGCTTTATAGCCGCTTTTTGTGGCTTTGGGATAAAAATTGCAACGGTGATGGGCATTCATCCAACATTTTCATCCTCCGTCTTAAAAGTCTTAAATATCTTCAGGATATCAGGAACAAATTCAACTATATAAAGAGCGAAAAGTCACAAAATATATTATTGATTATTATATTGATAACATATATTAATTAATTGATGATCCCTATCACCAGTTTACGGGGAGTGATTAAATTACAAAAACTCAGGGGCAAATTAAATTTTCTTTAAAAGATGTTTTCAAACAGTCGCAAGGTGGGTAGACTCGAAGCTCTTTAATGGATAATGTGATTTTATTGCATCAACATTTCACAGGTCTAACGAGGTCTTCAAAATTGCAAATTGCCATGGAGAAGGGCTCAAGGTGTCCTGGCCCTATTCGTGAAAGTGTTTTATTGCTATAAAAGGTCAGTGCCATGTACCCTGTAATGTGTAGCATTTATTCTGTACCACTCCACTGGATGTCGGTTGGATGTGAGTAAGCGGATACAAAAGTATCTGGAAGTAACGGGTCATATAGTATGCTGCCATGCCTTCTGTGGCGTCTGCGGCTTCCTTCGTCGTTACACCTTTTCTCTCAAGTCAAATAAAATAAAATAATTCAAATGACCACGTCTTGGCTATTTTCCGTTACATTATGTTAAAATATTGCCCTGCCAATAGCGACTCTCGCTTTGCTTTGAGTTTGGAATTGGGTTCTGGCTGACATCTTGTGGTCGCTTAGAAAGCTACCCAGAGCCCAGTTCACTTTAGTTCCTAGACTTTTGTACAAGGGACAAGAGCAAGCGTGAAGCGTACGAAGTCATAAGGGTTTATGCATGAATTGATAGCAGTTGCACAGTGTGTGGTAGATGGAGGGGGGAGCCACAGAGAAGTAGTGAAGGCGAGCGACTAGAGATGCTCGCAACATAATAACAATATACGAATTATGTATTTTTTTTTTTTGGTACAATTTGCTTTAATAATCCATGAAGTGGATGGAAAACGGATTGTTGCCTCAAGTGGCCAAAACTTTGTTTGTGGCCACCGCAGCCAGTCGTGACCGCTGTCTGTGGCTTTCTTTCTTATCTTTGGAAGCCCGTATTCAGCACTTCCAGTCCCAGTGACATGTGAAATATTTGAAATAATTAAATTTTGATGCTAGTTCATAACTATTGCGTCTAGCATTCTAACATTCTGGCATTTCAGCATTACGCACGTCGGACAATTTGGACAGATTTACTCAGTCTCTGGACAAATGTAGGACTTAAGGTGAAGCGACATCGGAGATGCTGTTTACTTGTCAAACCAAAGGACTTGGGCTGTGTCGCGAGCCAACCGAGTAGTCTCACGCACGTACCGGACAACGCATTCCACTTGTCATTAACCTTGTTATTAAAACACTTTTGTTTATGACCATAACATCTGATGTCCTATTGCGAGTGGTCAACGAACAAGGGACAAGTCAAGCAAATTACCTACGTGCCGCTCATTAATCTCATTGTTTTTGTCCCTGTTTGGGGATGTGTGTGAAATAGATGTGACCTGGCCCGAAAATGCTTACCCTCACGCGAACTATCTGTCAAACACTGAAAAAAATAATAGATATTTGAATACAGAGCTATAGTAACTAATCGCATGTTACGGCTTTGTGTCTCAAAATAATGATTCCTACTGCCATTCAATTGTATAACCAAGCTGATAAAAATACAATTTTCTATTTCCGACCTCCTCTCCATAGGCTTTTTGATCCTCAGTGACTTGATCCCTTGGAAGTAATTTTTTCTTCCGGTGATCACCATAAAGTAAACGAACTGAATTCAATTTGTAAGCGTTTCAGACACTACGTATTAAACACACTAATTTGCGGAATCGCTTCTGGACATATCAGCAATTTTCTTTCAGCAGCTGTCTCTTTAACCTTCCGGAACCCTTGGCCTCCAGAGGGTCTCATCTAGAACTTGAACTTTGTAAATGCCGAAAATATTTTCATTCTCTCAACACCCGCCAAACAAAATTGACACAACTAATAAAACAAAACAATTTAAAGGCAAACTGGATAGACGGAAAAGTCTGTGGCTTCAGGGGTTTGTAGTGATGCGTAGTTTTAATATGAGAACCAGCACCACGTACGACCCCATCTGGGACATTGGAGGGCCGGAATGTTGAACGGATTTTCTGGTTGTGGCAACCATCTTGGGATAGAAACTATTTTTGCCATAACCTGGTAGTTTTTGTAGACTCCCATTATCCGAACAATGCGGACAGATTTTCTATCTTAAGCTGTATTGAAATCAAATATGGCCCACGCCTATGGCCAAATCTATCTATTGAAATTTTTTATTCAACTTAAAGCTTATGTTCCTGTTATTCCTATCCTATCCGTTATTCCTTCCTGCCTATCTGCATCCACGAAAACTAGTCTCTCAGTTTTAAAGCTTTCGAGTTGAAACTTTGCACACATCCTTGTTTTGTTGTAGGCAGTATATGAGTCGGAACGGCCGGGATCGATCGACTATATCCTATAGCTGCCATATAACTGATTGATCTGATTTTTTAAGTTAGAAAGATGGGACTTGGTACGGATTTCATTTTGGGGGGGAATCTAATCCGATCTGCCAAATTTCATAGGAATCGGACGACTATATACTATAGCTGCCATGTAACTGAGTGAACGGAAATGGCACAACCTTGCTATTTTTAAAGATGCTTGGGGTTGTTTTCAACTTTTTTATAAGAAAATTGATTTGATGGTGAAATTCTCACAAGGATCGTCCAACTATATACCATCAAATATGTATATAACAATATGAGCTGCTTCGTAACTGCAAGGGTATAACAACTTCGGCTCCGCCCGAAGTTAGCTTTCCATTCTTGTTTCGTCTAACAGACTCATTAGCGAAGAAGAAAGGGAACAGGATCAGACTGGGGCTTATTTATGGGTCCAAATTGAATTCGTGTTCGTTGGGTGTTCTTCTTTGTACACGAATTGCTCGGAAATTATTTATGGATCCGATGGGAAATGCGATGAATGTGTCGCAATGCCTACCCACGCCGGGCTGGAATACCTACTACGAGGGTCATGGGCCCTTTTTCACGGGTAAGTCGGCCGTATCCGGAGCCACACAAGTGGGAATTCGTTGCACACAGTTGTAATAAACGAAAGTGTTTCCCAATACAAGGAACGCTTTATCCTATAATGTGGTAATCGTTCGCGTAAAAGGCGACAAATCATTTAAGCCAGACCCAACCCTTCGGTTCAACATAGTGGACAGCGTGACTCCCGCCCATCCCTCAGGCGGACGGGAATGCTCTAGTAGCAGGGTGACAACATCCTCTCAGAAAGCCTTCTTTTCTCTCAAGGGATTTGGCAAATGTATGTATGCTCGCTCCAAACCCCTTTTTTATGAAAGTGGTAGCAAATGGTACACAGAGCCCAAAACCAAGTTAATTTAACATGATAATGCCCGATCATTTTTCTGAAAGTCGGTTTTTTCTGGTTATGTATTTGTAAAATTACGCTGACCCCTTTTCTCTCTCAGAGCGACAAAATCTAAAGGTTACTTTTTTGCAATACTTGACTATATGGTGTTGATCAATGCATCAGTAATATGCAAAATCAAAAGGTAGAATCCTTCGACTATGGAAAATATTATAAAAGTTTTTTTTACAGTGCAGCAGACATGGTTGGTTGAATTACCCCAATTGCGGTTCTTTTCAAAGGCCAATTCGGCTGAGCTATGAATCTTTTCGCCCGCTGGCCGTGCAAAACATTAAATTAGAATTAGTTTTTTATGACATCTTTGGTCTAAATAAATACAAAGTATCACTCGCCCGTAAGGCATTTGTTAAACCTAACTGATGTGCAACCCTTTATCGTCCAAACCGAAATTCTCAGGTTCCCCTTTTTTATTGATTAGCAGTTGATGATAAATGATTCATTATTTATCACCGTAATTGGCGTCTTCTAGGCAATCTCTTGCTGATAAATTTTGACTATCTATAAAACTTGGATATATAAGCTTCCAAATGGCAATAAGATAATTCTAATANAATATTATAAAAGTTTTTTTTACAGTGCAGCAGACATGGTTGGTTGAATTACCCCAATTGCGGTTCTTTTCAAAGGCCAATTCGGCTGAGCTATGAATCTTTTCGCCCGCTGGCCGTGCAAAACATTAAATTAGAATTAGTTTTTTATGACATCTTTGGTCTAAATAAATACAAAGTATCACTCGCCCGTAAGGCATTTGTTAAACCTAACTGATGTGCAACCCTTTATCGTCCAAACCGAAATTCTCAGGTTCCCCTTTTTTATTGATTAGCAGTTGATGATAAATGATTCATTATTTATCACCGTAATTGGCGTCTTCTAGGCAATCTCTTGCTGATAAATTTTGACTATCTATAAAACTTGGATATATAAGCTTCCAAATGGCAATAAGATAAATCTAATATATATATAAAATATAATTATTTTACTTGAGAAAAATTTAAATTAATTAACAGTGTGGGCGGAAGTCCACGTAGTCCACAATCATGCGCGGTTACTATACTACTATATCCTACTAAATATTTTTAATAAATGTGTGAGTTCGATTAGAATGAGTAATATTTGGGAGAAGTTTGAGCGAAAGTGAAAAAATAGTGATGTTCTTAATCAGACTTTAACCCTATTAATTGGAAAGTCCGAGAAGTTATTTAATAACGAATCCATTTCGGAATTGGTAAAAAATTGTCTAGTCACTAGATTTCCTGTTATGGTGTGTCCATCTGTTTGTTGGATTGTGTGTTTGCCTTATTTTGTTTTTTTTTTCTCAAAATCTTAAAAAAATGTGGGCTGTTCGTTGCAGAAATGTGAGCAACTTTATATACCCTTGCAGAGGGTATTATAATTTTGGTCAAAAGTGTGCAACGCTGTGAAGGAGACATCTCCAACCCTATAAAGTATATATATTCTTGATCAGGATCACCTCCTGAGTCGATATGAGCATGTCTATCTTTCCGTCTGACTGTCTGTCTGTTTCAAGGCAAACTAGTCTCTCAGTTTTAAAGCTATCGAGTTGAAACTTTGCACACATCCTTCTTTTGATTGCAGGCAGTATATAAGTCGGAACGGCCGGGATCGGTCGACTATATCCTACAGCTACCATATAACTGATTAATCGGAAATGCCATAACTTTGGTGTTTTTTAAGTTAGAAAGATGGGACTTGGTACGGATTCCATTTTGGGGGGGGAATATAATCCCATCTGCCAAATTTCATAGGAATTGGACGACTATATACTATATCTGTCATAAAACGATGCTTATATCGACTTAGATAGTGATCCTGATCAAGAATATATATACTTTATAGGGTCGCAGATGCGCGTTCAATGCGTTGCACACTTTTGACAAAAATTATAATACCCTCTGCAAAGGTATAAAAATAGTATGGCAACGAAACATCGATTTTTGAAAATAGTTTATCTAATCCGTACAATAAATATTTTTCTTTTATTTTACTATAATAAATATATATAATTTAAGTTTCATATGCCACCGAATCTTATGTAAAGAAATGTGATGAAATACGAATACCAAATATATCATTGTGACTTTCCGCCGGAGTCTGTGAGTGTGTATGTATTTTCAATTAATCAATGTGTGACTTTCATTTGTACGGAAGGAGTGTTCGAGATGACATATCTGACATGATGAAAAATTGTTCCGCGGTCTACTGCCACAATTTCAACAATTTCATTTATGTTAATTTACATGTTCAACAAAGGTCGTGAAATAAATGGCGACAACAAATCAGGAACAGGCGTTAGGCCCATGTAAATTTTATCTGCAGCCCCCTGATAATTGTTTCTGGTGCACCCTCTCGCTCGCTCCTGCGCTAATGAAGTTAGTATTTGGGCGGGATGGGCTGCAGAGACGACGGAGGGCGGGTTAGCCTGATCCGGGGACACACCCAAACACGTCGTCGGGTGGCAGCCAGTCTCAAGTCCCATGTGAGCAGTGAAGTTTTTTAATCAAGCCGCCTGTCAAGTGTTTGCAAAACAAATATCGCGCTTATCCATCAATCAAAACACGCAAAATGGCAGCGTGACTTTCTACAACTAAGCAAAAGCAACGCCGTCAGAACTGGCGAGAGCATCAAGTGGTTCTGGCACTTGCATGATCCGTTATCCTCCCCTTCACCGCAGCCATTTCCATTCACTTGATACCAAGGCATATGGAACGGAGTGGAACAATAAAGCGACATCGTCAAACATTTGCATAAACAACACCGGTACCAGCCGCTATGGCCAACAGCGAGTGAGGCACGCGAAAAGGCCTATAAATTAATGTAACTATTCCCCTTTTTTTTTAAAAAGCTAAGAGCTTCCAAGTAACATACATACCAACAGGGAAATGGTCAGCCAACTTTTGGTGTCCTTATTGTTGCCGTCTCTTTTCAGTCAACAGATACATTCGTTTGACGCTTTTTATACTCTTGCAGAGCGTGTTATAAAATTGGTCAAAAGTGTGCAACGCAGTATAGGAAACATCTCCAACTCCACAAAGTATATTAACTTTGAGTATATTAACTTTCAAGACAAGAAAGGAAAGCTAACTTCGGGCGGATCCGAAGTTGATATACCCTTGCAGTTCAGTCGCAGTCCGCTAGGTGGCGCCACGCATCTTATATTATTAAATATATAGCGGATCGTATATAGTCGGCCGATTCTTATGAAATTTGGCATATTGAATTATTTTTCCCAAAATAGAATGTGTACCAAATCCCATCTTTCTAACTTAAAAAACACCAAAGTTATGCCAATTTCGATCGTTCTATGACAGCTATAGGATATAGACGGCCGATCCTTATGAAATTTTGTACACAAGATATTTTGGTTAAATATAACATGTGTGGAAAGTCCCAACCCTCTTACTTAAAAAACACCAAAGTTATGGCATTTCCGATCAATCAGTTATATGGCAGCTATAGGATATAGTCGACCGATCCCGGCCGTTCCGACCTATATACTACCTGCAAAGGAAAGAAGGGTGTGTGCAAAGTTTCAACTCGATAGCTCCAAAACTGAGAGACTAGTTTGCGTAGAAACCGACAGACAGACGGACAGAC